>SNQJ01S0021636.1:34632-96198 GCA_010110895.2 Picea sitchensis | reverse complement strand
GATCCAGTTATCAAGTTTTTCTACATTTACTTCACCATCATATATGGGCAACTCAAATTTTACATCAAGTTTTAACAATGGCATTTCATGTTTATTCTTATGAACATTTTTCTTTCCATTAAATTGAGAACTTGAACTTGGAGAAGAAGGAGAAGAATGAGGTGTTGATGGAGGTGAAGGAGGTATATGAGGATGGTCCTCTTCCTCTTCACTTTTTCCCTTTGAAGAATCACCCAAAACTGGTCGTTTCCATTCCATGTAATCTTCATACAAAACTTTCACCATCTCCGACATAGTAAGGAATGTTTTCCGGAACTCTTTCTCATCTTGAGAAACCCCTTCTTCCGATGCCATCTTCTCGCTGTGAGAAGCTCTTTTTCTCAATCCAATTAATGGATTCTCTGCAACAAGCTTGCCTTCACCACACTGTAGCTTTTCCCTGGTTAACATGCAACTCAAATCCAAACGTCAACTAGCTCTGATACCACTTGATCCGTTGGATATTTTAATGACTTATGGTTGAGTTTTAATTTTGCATGCATTAATTAACCATTTGAGAAACTTAGTGAAAAAATGAAGAAAGAAGAGGAATTATAACAGCCATATATACATATTCAGATCTGAAATGAAATAATAGACAACAAACCATAACACGCAGATTGATAACGGAGTTCGACACAACTTTGCCTACGTCTCCGGGCCTTTTTCTCTGTGGGGGAGGCTTCTTTATTTATGTTCAAATGCTCAAAAATACATCGCTGCAATGCCAAATGGCTACACGAATGATATGGTCATGTTATTCCAGATCTTTAGAACCATGCAAAGAAAACGGCACGCAAAACGGATGTCCGGAGCTTCCAGAAATGGTCCGACAACGTCTCCTCCTCAAAAGCTTCTTTGCATCAAAATGGCTTTGGCTTGGCTTCTCCTCAGGATAATTCTGATCTGAATGCCCCATATGGCCTCAAACAGGCCTGGGTTATATAGTTGGGAAGTTGGTTACTCATCTCCAACTTCCTCCCAAAAATTAGGCTCCAAAAATGCCCAATAACTACCAAAAATGGATAAAAACCATTAAAAATAGGTTTAATTACAATTAAAACCCAAAAATTTGGTTAGAAAACCCACTTTCTAACTATAATATGGTTAAAAAATGGGCATAATCCCCCTTCTGCTGTGCGCGTGCCCCTTGACAGAGTCATATGGACTTAATAAGGCCAAGCGCTATCCCAAAGGCTAAGCGCTGCCCCCCTTGACCGAAATCCATGGTCGCATGCACTCTTTCCATTGGATCGCGCCCTTAGGGTGCGCCTACCCCACGGTTCTAGCTCCCAAATAAACAGAATGGTGCTATATCCACGTGCTAGTGGCTAGAGACTCCCGCGCATATTATATAGGGATAACCCCCGCTATGGTCATGTGTGGTCGT
The DNA here is from genome assembly GCA_010110895.2 of Picea sitchensis. Classification (NCBI taxonomy): domain Eukaryota; kingdom Viridiplantae; phylum Streptophyta; class Pinopsida; order Pinales; family Pinaceae; genus Picea; species Picea sitchensis. The sequence goes on along the minus strand of SNQJ01S0021636.1, from coordinate 94,769 downwards.
ATATTGAATCGTGTCGAGGGCTGGGGCTAAGCCCCGACCCTTTCCCCTGTCGCCAAATCCATCAACCAAATTCATATAAAATTTACGCAACTATGTTAACAAGAACCACACGGCGGGCGGGCGGTTAGCCCAGCCCTGCCAGTCCATAGCCGGAGAGGGAGGTCGCCGGTTCGAATCCCGTGCAACCTATACCAATTTTTCATATAACCGACGAACCAATCATGGGGTGCCACGTGGCATCCCTTGACTGGGCCACGTGGCACCTCTACAACCAACACAAACATGCCACGCGTCAGTCGTTAATTCATCCACGTCATTTGCCACTTGTCAACCGTCGTACTGCCCAGTCACCTTGCCACGTCAGTTGATGACATCACCCGTGCCACGTTTCACCCTTACAGTGGTGAGACGTGTCACCTCTGGATTGGCCCAACTGGTTGTCCGTACGTCTAAAACTACCTGACATGTGTTTCCTTCTGGTGCTTCCCTGTGTCACCTTCTGGGTTTGCCATGTGTCTCCTTCTGGAACTTCCATGTCATCTGTATGGACCGTACGGTCTGCACAGTCAGCATGACATGTGGATTGTACGGACAGAATGCGATATCTTCTCCATACGGAGTTCGTTTGACAAAGTAAATATACCACCGGAATCAGGAAGAAGAGAGGGACACAATGGTATAGGTTTCGTCGCACTCCGAGCACTTTCATTTTTTAGCATTTTTCAAGCCCTGTCAGGCTTTTGGATCCGAGTTCGGATCACACCTCCCCACAATAAGACCTTTTGGTCCCCAAAAGGTTACTGACCAGTCAACAAGCTCGGGATAGGCCACCTGGCTTGCTCTCTATCTCTGAACTCTGTCCTGTGCACCTGTCTCATCAAGATCAACTGTAACACAATCATGACAACTGACAGTATATTGTTAGCCATTTGAACCCTGTTACATCTTACTGAAGCTACTATCATCCATGTAGAAAAAATTGCTAATGACAGCATCAAAAAGACGACTGCAAATGAGATGATATACTTGAAATATCTGCACGACATGAGCTTATCTTGAAGAAACTTATGACTGATTTTCCATTCAACAACCATGTCTTGTTCTTGCTTAAGATCAATTACTTCATTTGAAACAATTATTGGTTTTTTGCATGCTTGCACTGCATTCGTTAATTGTTCCCTTGTTTGAAGTGTTTTATTTGCTTTAACACGATGAGCATGAACCACATAAGTGAGGGAAGAGTCCCCTCACTTTTTCCTTCTCGATCCACTTTACCTTGCTTGGATGTGTGCCTTTTAAGCCTACTCGAAGATAATCAGCATTACCCCTGCGTGAAGTCCTCATCCTCCTATCCAGAATGATATATTCCTATAGCTCGTCCAAGTACTCAGGTACAAACTCATCAACTAACGGTATTGAAACTTCCTCGTCTTGATCCATTATCATGGGAGGCTAAAAAAGTTTCAAGTTCTCAACGTTCACAACTGAGTAAATCTGCATGTAAGGTGGAAGATCTAGACGAAAAGCATCAGTACCACTTTTATCCAAGATAGTGAAGGGTCCATAAACAATGGGCTTGAGTTTCTTTCCATCACCCTTCAATCTCTCCTTGTTGATGTGAAGCCATACCCGGTCTCCAACCTAGAACTGATGATCAACCCTGTGCTTGTCATGCCGAGTGTTATACCGTGCTTGAATATTCTCCAACTGTTCCTGGACTGCCTGGTGTATTTGTTGGATCCTCTGGATGAAATTGCGGGCTCTGTCCTCTGTTCATTCTTCATTTACATCGGCATAGCTCTCATACATCAAGTCCAAAGGAACCTTTGGTAGGTACCCAAAACATGTCTCAAAAGGTGAACTCTGAGTTAATGAAAGAGCCTACCCATTTGAGAGCAAGACCTGAAGACATAGTCCACTAGGGACAAAATCTGTTATCAAGTTTTTGTGTTCAGATATGATGCTTATGTCTCTTCATTTTGAGTTTTCCCTTCTTTAATAGTGCACTTTAAGTTCTCAACGTTCACAACTGAGTAAATCTACATGTAAGGTGGAAGATCTAGACGAAAGCATTGGTACCACTTTTCTCCAAGATAGTGAAGGGTCCCTAATGAATGGGCTTGTGTTTCTTTCCTTCACCCTTCAATCTCTCCTTGCTGATGTGAAGCCATACCCAGTCTCCAACCTGGAAGTGATGATCAACCCTGTGCTTGTCATGCAAAGCTTTATACTGTGCTTGAATTTTCTCCAACTGTTCTCGGACTGCCTGGTGTATCTGTTGGATCCTCTGGATGAACTTGCGGGCTCTGTCTTCTATTCAGTCTTCATTTACATCGACTTCTCTCCTATACATCAACTCTAAAGGAACCTTTGGTAGGTACCCAAAATATGTCTCAAAAGGTGAACTCTGAGTTAATGAAAGAGCCTACCCATTTGAGAGCAAGACCCAGAGACGTAGTCCACCAGGGACGAACTCTGTTATCATTTTTTTGTGTTCAGATCTGATGCTTATGTCTCTTCATTTTGAATGCATACATGGAATGCTTATGTCTCTTCATTTTGAATGCATACATGGAATGCTTATGTCTCTTCATTTTGAATGATACATGGAATGCTTATGTCTCTTCATTATGTATGTGGGGAGCTCTGGGGGTCAAACCTGTGGGCCTCCCATTTTGGATCTATAGTTGTAACCTCTCCTAAAATTAGTTAGTGGCTTCTATATGTGGTGGTTATTGCCAGATATGGTGGGGTCCTGCCTCATATATGTTTTTTATTTTTCGGTTATGAGCCCTCCTTGGGACTTTCAGGGGTGCCACGTGTCGCGCGCTAATTGGGCCACGTGCAATTCACTGATTGGACCACCTAGTTGATGATGTCACCTCCATGTCAACCCGTACAGGACATGTGGTGCTTTCTGGGTGGTGCCACATGGCATCACCTGGGGGTGCCACGTGGCATTTTTCTACTAGTCCACATGGACCCCTGAAAATCCTATTGGTGGGTGACATGCGCCAGCCTCTAGTGCTGCCATGTGGCATTTTGATGTCAGTAGTTGTCATGCTGATGTCATCTTGCAATGTCATCTATTGACGTCAACAATACAGATGATGATGTGGCTCTTGTTGACTTGCCCTGTTTGACCGCAACTTTAATAGTGATTATATTTCAATCCGTAACTCTGTTGGAAGAGTCGTTTGCATCGTTAGAAATCTTGAGAAGTGCTCTTCATGATCATGCCATTTTCACTAAGTTTTGAAAACTTTGAATTTTTTCCCTTTCTCTGTCTGTTGAAGCCATTTTGAGCGTTCTAAGTTCCCTCTGTGAGTTCTAAGTTGTTCTTAGCCTTCTCTGGATCCTTTTTGGATCATGCCTTCTGACTGAGAGCTTTTTGGACCACCAAAAGATTTCATCAATCAACAGGTAAGTGAGGGAAGAGTTCCCTCACTTTGTCCTTCTTGATCCACTTTTCCTTGCTTGGATGTGTTCCTTTTAAGCCTACTAGAAGATAATCAACATCACCTCTATGTCAAGTCCTCTTACTCCTATCTGGGATGATATCTTCCTGTAGCTCATCCAAGTACTCAGGTGCAAACTCATCAACTGACGGTATTGAAACTTCCTCGTCTTGATCCATGATCACGACAGGCTAAAATTTTTTCAAGTTATCAATGTTCACAACTGAGTAAATTTGCATGTAAGGTGGAATGTCTAGAAGAAAATCATTGGTACCACTTTTCTCCAAGATAGTGAAGGGTCCATAACGAGTGGGCTTGAGTTTATTTCCTTCACCCTTCAATCTCTCCTTGTTGATGTGAATCCATACCCGGTCTCTAGCCTGGAACTGATGATCAACCCTGTGGTTGTCATGCCGAGCTTTATACTCTGCTTGACTTTTCTCCAATTGTTCCCAGACTTCCTGGTGTATCTGCTGGATCCTCTGGATGAACTTGTGAGCTCTGTTCTCTATTCATTCTTCATTTACATTGACATATGTCCCGTACATCAAGTCCAAAGGAACCTTGGTAGGTACCCAAAACATGTCTCAAAAGGTGAACTCTGAGTGGATGGATGTAAATCTCGGTTGTACGCATGTTGTACATAGGGTAATTGTTCATCCCATTACTTGGGATGCTTTCTACAGTAGCCTCGAAGAAAAAGTACCACTATTCGGTTTGCCACCTCTGTCTATCCATTGGTTTGTGGATGGAAAGCAGTACTCCTCTTTAATTTGGTGTTCATTATTCTCCAAAATCTAGTCCAAAATTCCCCAAGGAATCGAGTATCTCAATCCGAGATGATGGATGTGGGTAACCCAAAGTGAACCCAAACATGTTGAAAGAAGAGATTAACAGTCTGATAAAAAATGATCTTCTTTTTACATGGAATCAAGATACACATATTTCTGAACCTATCCACTACCACATACAAATAATCATGACCCCCTTTGGTCATTGGTAAACCCCCTACAAAATCCATGGAGACACTTTCCCATGGATGGGATGGAATAGGAAGTGGTGAGTATAGCCCCAATTTTCCATTAGTGGGCTTACAAGTAGAACACATCACACACCCCTTTACATATTTAGTTACAATTGCTTTCATTTGAGGCCAGTAACAAAACCTATGCAAATGAGCCATAGTTTTTCATACCCCAAAATTCCCAGAAACAAGAGAAGTGTGAGCTTCTCGTATTACATGGACTCGTTCACTTGTAGGAATACATAGCTTTCCAAGATGGTAGAGTAATTTTCCCTGAAGACAATAGTTCTCTACATGTGCACCAAAGATTAGCTTCGCATACACTTCTCTAAAATCTTCATCAATGGCATATTTTTCTACATAGCTATCATGAGATAAAGAAGCATTCTTCAAAACAATAGAAGCAACAATAGGAGGTCTAGAAAGCATATCAACTACCTTGTTACTTGTACACTTTTTGTACTTGATTACCAAGTGAAATTGTTGTAGAAAACACATCCACCTATAGTGTCGAGATTGTTGCAATTTGGTTTGTTCTTGAAGATATTGCAAGGTTTGGTGATCTGTATGTATGATTGTTTCCTTCCCCAACAAGTAGTGTTTCCATTTCTTTACGCTTTAGACTAATGCATACAACTCTTTGTCATATGTAGGATAGTTAACAACAACTTGGTTAAAAGTTTCATAGTGGTAACATATAGCCTTACGATATTGCATAAATACTGCACCCATGGCGTATCCATTGGCATCTGTCTCGATCTCAAAAGGATGTTGAAGATTCGACAGTGCTAATACTGGTGAGGTATTGATCTTCTCCTTTAAAATGTTGAAAGATTTTTGTTTCTTTCCTTCCCACTGAAAAGTGTTCTTCACACTGGTTAAGGCATGCAAAGGAGCTTCTATAAAGGAGAAGTTGGTAATGAATCTCCTCCAATACTAGACTGCACATAAGAAGCTTCAGACTTCTGTTACACTTTTTGGCTCAGGCCATTTTATAATTACATCAATTTTGGAAGGATCAATTTTCATTTGTCCTCCTCCTACAATATGACCTAAGTACACAAGTGCAGTCTTTCCAAACTCACATTTAAACAGTTTTACATACAACTTTTCCCTTTGCAAAGTATCTAATACTTTCTTTACATGCCTTACATGCTCATCCCAAGTTCCACTAAAAACAAGAATGTCGTCTAAATACACAATCACAAAGTCATCTAGGAAAGGCCTGAATACATCATTCATCACACGCATGAAAGTTGTCGGAGCATTACAAATCCAAAAAGACATAACTGACCACTCAAACAATCCCTGTTTGGTTTTAAATGCAGTTTTCCATGCATCCTATTCTGCGACTCTGATTTGATGATATCCACTGCGCAAATCCAACTTAGTGAAATAGACAAAAATATTCAATTGATCGAGTAAATCGTCTATGCGAGGAAGAGGGTATCAATTTTTCACCGTGATTTTATTTAAATCTCGTTAATCGACACACATTCGCCATGTTCCATCCTTCTTTGGCATCATCATGATCAGAGAACCATAAGGAGATGAACTGGGCCTGAAGACCCCTTGATCCAATAAGCCATGTACCTGCTTCTTGATCTCTGTCATCTCCACAATTGACATCCTGTACATGCCCACATTAGGAAGAGGAGAATTCTGCTGAAGATGTATCTCATGTTGGATTTCCCTCTTAGGAGGTAATCCATCCGGTTCCTGAAAAATATCATCATACTTAGAAAAAATATCAATTAATTCCTTTTTATGAGATGGATCACACCCTTGGAAAGCGTCGGATGTCCTGACATCTTTCTCTCTGACGACCATGAGTACATATCTCTTATTAGTGTTTATGAGTCTTTTCATTTGACCTACACTAACAAGTGTTGTATTTACCCTCATGCTGTGAGATCTAATAATATATTCCACTCCCCCTTTAGTAAGGTGGTATTTGTTCACATGACGAAAGAAGACTGCTTTTCTATCATAAAGATAAAGACTTCCCAACACTATTCCACATATATCAAGTGGTACAACATCCAAATCCACTTCATCATTGAATTTTGAAGCAATATCAAATCTGATCCTACATTGTTTGGTGACATTAAGTTTTTATTTATCACATACCCAACCAAGAGGATAAGGCTTCAAATGTGGTTTCGTTTCAAGACCCATCTTTTTTAAAAGTGCTTCAGATATTAAGTTTACTTGGGAACATGGATCGAATAACGTATCTATCTTAGTATGTTTAGATACAACTCTAATATAAAATAACTCATTCCTCTTTCGTTCATAAACATGAGATTCATCATTGGAACTTGAACTAGCATGAAGAGAATCTTTACCTTGTACTCCAACCGTTGTGATCTTTCCTTTCATCTCTTGAATAAGAACCAGGATCTTGTTGCACTGTGTCAACGGTCTTTGTCTTCCCCTTTCCACCAAACTGTTTCGGTTTCTTTTCTGGATACATTTTCCAACAATGTTCTTCATCGTGACTGCTCTTCTTGCAATGAGTGTAAGATGGTTTTCCTCCTTCTCTCGTTACTGTAGAGGTCTTCGTTTCCTTCCTTTTAAACTTCTTAAAAGTCTTTTGTGGGAAATTGGAAGGTTTCTTTGTGGGATCTTCTTGAACATGTTTCCCCCTGTTCTCAAGGTGAGTGGCTTGCACACAAACTTTGTCAAGACTAGTGGGGTTAAACGAGAGAAAAGTATAATGAATATAATTTTGAAGTGCACCAATATACTTCATTAAAGTTATATAAGAATACAAAGGAATGTTCAATGCAAGAGATTTCTTCCTAAATTCTTCTGTGAAACTTAGTACAGTTTGACCTTTACTTTTCCTTAAAATTTTCCATTCCATCATTGCTTTATGTAAATACCCTAATGGATAAAATTGATTCCTTATCGTTGATTTAAATTCCGACCATGAGGAAATAAGATTACCACACTTACTTTGGTCTTGAAGCTTGCTCTCCCACCATACGAGAGTGGTGCTTTCCAACCAAAGAGAAGCCAATTGCACTTTAACCTCCTCTTCATCAATATGTTGGACACGACAATACACCTGTCGGATCCAATTATCTATCTTTTCAGGATTATCATCTCCATTAAACATAGGTAAAGCAAATTTTACATCAAGATTTAATAATGGTTTCTTAAAAGAGGCTTTATGGCTAGAATGATGAGAATGATGAGAATGCTCAGAGGAAGAAGAACTGGAACTCAAAGGTGAAAACAAAGGCTCAAAAGGATCTCCTCCATCCCCTTGGTTTACCGAAGCATCATCATCTGCATGTGCTTCTTTTTTCTTCTCTTTCTTCTTCATCCTCTTCTCATAATCTCCATACATTCGTTCGACTATTTCTGACATGCGATAAAAGACCATGTGAAAGTTTTTATCCTGTTCATCACACTTGCCCTCTTCTGCCATTTTCTTCCTTCTAGATGCACGACCAACTTCAGGATTGAAGGTCTTAAGAGTTCCTTCACCCTGCTTATGCTTGGCCCTAGTAAGCATTCACACTCAACAATTCAAGTCAAAGACAACTGCTCTAATACCAACATGATCCGAGATATTTTCATCGTGACTTATAAAGAATTGCATTAAATGAGCATAATTTAAAGTGCACCATTAAAGAAGGGAAAACTCAAAATGAATATACATAAGCATAAGATCTGAACATAAAAACTTGATAACAGAGTTTGTCCCTGGTGGACTACGTCTCCAGGTTCTGCTCTCAAATGGGTAGGCTCTTTCATTAACTCAACAAAGAATTTGACAAAATACATAAGTATACCTCATTCTGAAATCAAGCTGTAGAAACAATGCTCAGATCAAACAACATACATCACCACTAAATTCGTGGCATCGAATTACCCAAAAATTACTGTCTCCACGCCTCTATCTAGCTTTGGCACTCCCATGCCCAAGAAGAATTATGTCTCGATTTTCGTTCCCTCTGCAACCTACAATAATGACAGTCCTTTTTCTTGTAAGTCATGCCTGCATTCGTATAGTCAGCGCCCCCCTCTGGCTAGCGAAAACTCAGCTTAAATGATAATTGGGTGGACGAATGTTCCAACGGAACAGTTAGGCGGATTAGTTATGCCGCTAAAGTTAGAGCGTTGTATGTGGGGAGGTCCCGAGGTCAAACCTGGGGGCCTCCCATTTTGGCTCTATAGTTGTAAAATCTACTAAAATTAGTTGGAGACTTCTAGATGTGGCGGTTGTTTCCATATATGGTGGGACCTTTGCTAGATTTGGTAGGGTCATGCCTCATATATTTTTTTGATTTTTCGGTTACGGGCCCTCCTTGGGTGTTTCAGGGGTGTCGTGTGTCACCCGCTGATTGGGATGTGTGGAAACTATCGATTGGCCCACTTGGTCACTAATGTCACCTCCATGTCAACCCATACAAGACATGTGGCACTTTCTGGGTGGTGCCACATGGCATCACCTAGGGGTGCCATGTCACATTTTTTATTGGTCCACATGGACCCATGAAAAGCCTATAGGTGGGTGACACATGGCAGACTCTGGTGCTTCCATGTGGCATGCTGATGTTAACAACCATCATTTTGACATCATCTTTCCATGTCAGCTGCTGACATCAATAGTACGGATGATGATGTGGCTCTTGTTGACTTGCCCTGTTTGACCACAACTTTGACCATGAATATCTTTCAATCCGTAACTCTATTTGATGAGCCGTTTGCACCGTTAGAAATCTTGTGATGCGCTCTTCACGATCATGCCATTTTCATTAAGTTTTGGGAACTTTGAATTTTTTCCCTTTCTCTGTCTGTTGAAGCCATTCTGAGCATTCTGAGTTGCCCCTGTGAGTTTTGAGTTGTTCTTATCCTTCTTTGGATCCTTTTTGGATCAGATGATTTAATTAATAGGACGAGTTGTATATCAACAAGTCTCTTCCATTAGGGTAATCCATGTCATTAGGATAATCAGTCCAATACTGCGACCATGACCATACATTCAAGGAATTTTAAAAGTTTTAATAATTGAATCAAGTAAAGGTCTCAAAGTGTATCAAGTGGTTTTCAAACATGAACATGCCTCTCATGAAAGAGTTTTAGTAGAGTAAATATAAGCACTAGTTTTTTATATAAGTGGTTTTGAAACTTGAACATGCCACTCGTGAAAGAATTTTAATAGTCACTTTCCTCTACTTAAGGAGTAACTCGATTGCACACTCCTTGCAGTCAAATTGGTAGAGGTAGTCATCCCTGTATCATGTAAAATATACACGACACCTGGAGGAGCCACTAATAACACTAAGTTACATGACATTGATGGTTTATTTAAGTTACATGTTGCAATTTAATTTAATATGAGTTTATATTAAGTTGTTTACTTTATAAAGTTTTATAAATATTATAATATATCTTTTATATATATATTTCACAATCTCTATAGTTGTATTTTCCATTCTTTTTCAATGCATAATTCCCTTACTGCACTTATATGGGAACGACATTATTAGAGATATTATTTTAAGATTATATACATGTATTTATGCATTATTGTGACACTTATGGAAATGTATGTGTATTGTGATATTGTAGATGGATGATGCTTCCATTATAAGTCGACACCATCAATCATATAATTCTCTTACACGGTCAAAATTTCCAGGATTTGCTTATTAAAACAATGGATATTGTGAAGCAAATATGATGAAAAACATGGAGGAGGTTGCCCCAACACTGTAAACCATAATCACTACTACCATGGGACTATTGAGGAGCTAGTTGTCCATTCATTTCTTTTTGGATTTTGTTGGAACTTCCGGCAACAAACCCATCAATGAAGGACCTGAGAGGAAGAAAATCATAAGAATTTGTAGTGTAGAAGGCTTTACAAGAGGTGAACGCCCCCATCGATAACAAGATTATGGCCACTGATATAGAAGGTGTCATCGCTGCACAAAAACATACCTCATCAGCCTTGAGTGTGAGACCCTTGAGATCCACCGTCTTCTCTAGCATCTCTTCTTCCCATGTTTTATCGAAAAAAGGAAATTTCTTCTTCATGGCGTCGATCAACATAAGAGTCATAACACTTTTGTTGTTTGTGAAATGTTAATGCACTTCTTATAAGTTGGCTACCACCAGAAGAGAAAAATAAATTTGGAGAATTTACAAGCATGTGAAATATCGATTAGAGTGTAATCTGTTTCAACGAACATGTTTCAAGTGGAATTGGAAGTTCTGACGACAACCAATCGAAGGGATACAAGTTGGGAGTGGTAGCCTGACACATGTTTTATGGAAAAATACAAGTGTTATTTGTAGGTGGACACGCTTTCTCCAGGGTTGCTGGCATGGATGAGTTGATGTTGTTGGGTTTGAATCTCTGAATGGTTTATGCTGCGAAGGAGTCTAGTTTCTAAATCACTGATATATCTGGGGTAAGTTATTTGGCCATTCGGCCTATTCACAGTTGTGTTCAATGGATTGTTCTTGGAAGTAATAATATCGTTAGCATGCAAGCAAGACTTTTGTCAGTCCTCATGCAATATATTTTTACATATTTGATATGTGCAAGAAGCATATTGTGGGTTACGATATAGGACTATGTTGCATAATTTCCTGTAGCACTCTGTATGGTTTCTGGTTGAATGCACAAAAACATCCAATGGTGAACTCTTTCAGTAATCACATTACATTCACTGCGATCTTGACGTTCTAGTGCTTGAATGAAAACGCAACACTGAACTCTTGTTATAAGGTCAGATGATAAATATTATGTTGTGGGCTTCACTGGTTTTGCTGGTGCCTCTACAACCTATACTACTGTCAGAGTTAGATGGTGAAAGTCTCGATCAATAAGGACTGAAGGATATGGAAATAAATCTAGAATGAACTATCGATATCGATCTCTAACTGGAAAGTATGCTTGTTTGGATGCCTTTTATCCCTACTCCTATCTTTCCTCCCAATGCTTTCTCTTATGGCTTTGGATCAAGCTATGTAACTATATCAAACTATGGAATTTAGATAAAGAGAAACTAGTTATGGGTCAATGGGTTGTTTTGCCTTAGCTACTTGTTCAAATGTGGGGTACGTTGCCTTTGTGCTTGATGGTAGTTTAGGATCAATGGGTTATGTATCAACTTCACCTAGTACCAGATATGGAACTGCATCCCAATCTATCAATGGATTTGTAACGGGGTGAGGCAAATCCACAAGGAAGGAAGGGGGGACAAACACATCCATCATCCCTATGGAGAAAACAGTAACAAGAAATCAAACAACAGTTCACAAAATGAAATACACCAACATGCTAATTACTCGAAACTTTAGGAATAGAGGGAGAACAACTCACTATCAACCACCTACCACACACTCAATTACCAAACATGAATAGGAAAAAAAAAACCAACAATGATCACACACCAACTAACCAACAAAGTAAAACACAATGACACAAGTACACAGTGAATCAAGCCATAACATGATGGATGAGAGAGAGCCATAATCAAGGTTATTCCGAACCGAACTTGTTAGTGCTCAAAATGTTTTATTAAATTTTAAACGCCTTTATTCAATTTGTGCTAGATTTCCCATCTCAAAGTCTCCTTTGATAGTATTATCCCCCCAAATCCTCCGTCAAGCCTTGTCCATCCTTCATTGATTGTTTTTTCTCAGCATTCTTTGGCTATGCCTCTGGACCTGCCATACAAGAATACAAATAAAATGTCATTCATTTTCCCTACTCTATGCTATAGAGATTACAAAACATAAAAAATATATCATTGTTTTTTATATTTTATATCTCATAGTATGGACAAAGAAATATATATGTTCGAGTATACCTAAGGTCTCTAGAGTTTATGGTTGTTTATGGTTTTTAGCTTCAAACAAGATATTGAAGGTCCATAAGTCAAGCCACAAACTAGTACATAAACTAGTCCACATGTCAAAGCCCAGCGCACAAAGATAAGTTAACACAACCGAGTCACCAACTAAAGAGAAAACTGGTATGTGTGCGCACAAGTATCGATCCCTGAATCATGAGCTTAGTCCACATGCCAAGTCACGAGTCAAACTCAAACCAACACACAAAGCCAAGCCAAGCACAACACCGAGCCGTTTCCCATATGTCTCATCGATTTTATAGTTAATGGATTGGCGTGTGTAACACTGGAAACACTTAAAACCCCAAAATTACAGGGAGGAAGCCATTTATTATCTCCCATATCTAATCCGTTGCAGAAAATAGTGAAATTCTTCGTGACCTGTCTCTTCTACAGGAACAAATACGAGACTTGTCAGGATTTGTGGAAACAAGACAGCAGCTGTTAACTTTGAAGTCTAATCACCCTATGAACTGGATTGGATTTGCTATTGCACATCATTTGAATTCAGATCCAAGAAAATCTGCAGAAATTTTGGAAGCATTCGAGGGGACACTGGAAGAGGATTATCCTCCCTATAATGAACGCTATGAACATACTGAAATGTTTCTGTACAAGATCTCTCTTCTTGAGGAATATCTGTGGTCTGCAGCTGCCAAAAGCATACCTCTTGACTTTCTGGAGAATGAAGACTTTCGGAAGGCAACAGACAACTATATTAGACCCTTTCTTACTAAGGGAGTTCCTTCTCTATTCTCAGACCTACGTCCTTTATATGATCATCCAGGCAAGGCAGACCTATTGGAGGAATTAATTCTTGAAATTGAAGCATCTCTTCAGACTAATGGAGGACTTTCTGGAAAGTCTAAGAAAGAGTCACCATCAACACTTTTGTGGACTCTCTTTTGCTTGTCCAGTATTATGACATCAGAGGGCAACATGATCTAGCTGTTGCCAAGATCGATAAGGCTATAGCACATACCCCAACTGTCATTGATCTTTACTTGGTGAAGGGTAAAATACTTAAACATGCAGAAGATCTTATTGCTTATGGAAGATGACCCTTCGTGCATATGTAAAGATGTTGAAGTTTCAGGACCATCTACATTCTTTTCCTTTCTTCCATGGAGCTGCAACTGGTGTTGGTGCTCAGCACTCATAGGTTATGTTGCATGGATCAGATTTGTTGCACAAAATGATGTTGTTTTTCCTCATTTGATTGTCAAGAAAACAATTGTTTATTCTGCACTTCTAAGGCTTCCTCGGACACAATCCAATGATCAAAATATCCAACGAGCACATGAGATTACATCTGCACTATGCTTAGAAAGGAGTCAAAATTCCATGGTGGGTGGTTTGTTTGTTCAGGGAATTTATGGAGGTGAAAATAAGCGCGTTTGTATTGCACTTGATATTCTCACTAATCCTTCCATCTTGTTCTTTGATGAGCCCATGCCTGGTTTGGATTCAACAATTGCCTTGCGTATAATTGATATTGCGAAGAGTTTAAGTAAGAATGATATGATTGTTGTGATGGCAATTCACCAACCATCACCAACCATCTCGTTGACTGCAGCATTGTTAATGCAAACAATAAATTTGATTTGATCATGAAAGGTTTCCTTTTTGACCAAAACAAAACTTTCACCAATGCAGAAGGTGGAATTATAACCAGTTAGCTGATGAAAAGCAGATCTTTCACCAGCTAACTAGCAAATCTTAAGGCAAAATAGCTGGTGAAACCTGAGACTAGCTAGCGAAGGTGTATTTTTGCCCAGATTGAAGTTTTTCTCAACCAAATCTCTTGAAAATGCTTTCCAAAGATACATATTGAATTATAGTGTCAAATCTAAGATCCACTTTTGATGCAAAAGAATTAGAGGAGGATTTCAAGTTGATTTGACACCTTTTTTGGGGGCAATAAATCAGGGTTTTTTCTAAACTTAGCAAATTCGAATTTCATCTTTCTCAAGAGTCATCAAACAGCCTTGGAAGGCTTATATGCACTGCAAAAAGATTCTACATCATCTGAAGACCATGAAATGTGGAATTGACCTCATTTTGAGGATCATTCCTTATCTTTTGTAAATCAACTTTGACTTTCTATCTTTAGCATATCTGATCCATTCTTTTAGGATCTGAAAATTGTATTGTAGAACTATAAAGCTCAAGACATAAGAGGAACTTAAGGTGGGGTTCAATCTGGGATACATTTTCTGGCTATTGTACTAGACTTTTATTATTGATAATAGAATCACAGTCCTCTTTTGTTTTCAATATCAGATTCTTTCATTTTTCATTATTCTGCACTTTATTTTAGTTTAGCTCAGCTTCTAAGAACTATCATCTTCTTATTAAGCTCATGAACTTGAATTAAAGGTCTTCTTGTTGTCTTGTATGACCCTGGATGTTAATGTATTTGGTTATCTAGACTAGTTTTCTTCATCCCCTGTTCAACTATGATGTCTGATTATTGATTTCTAAAAGCACTGTCTTATTTGAATGCATGATAAGTGGTCACTTTCATTATCTTTTGAGTTATCCCATTGTTCCAAGCATACCTAATTTACCATATTCTTAAGTTACCAAGCATCTTTAGTTTACAACCCTAAAGAGTTTCTTGGAGTGATAACAGAACTCACCCAATGTTTCGAACGAAGCCCTTTTTCCCAAAGTGATTGCACGCAGAAAGGAAAATGATTCCTAAAAGCATAAGGTGAAGGTAATATTCATTCATAGGTACTCAAAATTTATATAAGATGGATAAATATCTATACTGATATACTTCTCTAACTACTCGATCTAGATATCTACAAAGAAATCTCTAAATCTATACATCTCTATAGGGCTATCTTTCCAACCCTCCCAATCTTTGGTTTCTTTCTCCCAACTCTCCTCATGTTATCCCAAAAAAAATAAAAAGAATCCATCTCGCCTAACATAGGAGCCTACTAACACATAGGGAAAATGATGGCATTCTTACTGCTATAGTTAAAAAAAAAAAGGGTCTCCATTCATTAAAAAAAGAAAATCCACAAGAGTTGTTGTGTTAAGTTGTAGTGTAAAAAACTTATAGTTTAGATAGACTACACTTGCCTTAGTCCTATAGTGTAAGTGCTAAGCCTTAAAAACATAATTCTTCCTATGGCGAATAGACTTCTACCTATGGAAAAAAATCCAATGGTTGGAACCACACCGGTGTCCATCCTCACTCCTGGAACAACTCCATAACTTCTCAGAATGTCTAGAAACGGTTTTTTTCTAGCGCACGGTTTTATATGAGGCCGACATGCACAAAATGATCATTTAACAACAACCATGAAAAAAATCACTATATTACCTTAAACAACTTAAATGCACTGAATATAACACTTTTCACTTGGAAATAAAAACAATGCGAGAAGAACGGACCGCGTATTAAGCCAATTTTCTGTGGGTAGCGAGTCTCAACTTAAATGGTTCCCAAAAAGATTCAACTTCAGAATGGTCTTGTATTTATGGAGGGTCTCTTCATGGAGAATGGAAGTGCTGAGATACGTATGAGCTCCTTCATTTGCGACTGTATCACTTTAGAAAATAATATAAGTACCTATGAAGGAACCAACATGGGAAGTCATTTTCACTATCCTTCAAGCATTGCGGATCTCGGAAGTGAAGGTCAGATTCCTCGTTTCCATTTCGCCATTGTTTTTACAGATCTTTGCATTCTGTCTTTAAATTCTCTTTTCAAGATTCATCTAGAAACATGAGGAGAAATCGATTGGCTTCTATATATATCTTATTTCAAACATACAGTTCATACAAGCTAGTATGAATATTATATACCTCTGTCTTTGCATCTATAGGCTTCTATCTTTGCACCAAATATCTAGTCACAATGCCATTCTAGCTTCAAAATTCCATCACAACTCTAGTCTCACGGCTCAAGAAAGGAACAAGACATAGCTTCTTGGGGATTCAACTTCAGAGCAAGAACGTGAAATGAAGTTTCTAGCAATAGGTAAAGTAAAGAAGGGGTATGAGATTGAGTAGGTAAAGAAGAACCAGAACCAAGATGTTTACAGGGTCTTGTACATTTGCATGGTTGTGTAGGTGGGAGTGGCATATCAGCTCACTATGGACTATGCAGTGAAACACAGATTCAATCTTAACATTTAATGTTAAGAAGTAATGCTAGAGTAATTTCTAGCATTACTTCGTTGGGAAAAAATCACTATGCAAATGCATGGTTTAAAGAAATATAAATTAAGTTATCTTCTCCCTCGGCCTTAGGAAGAGGCCAAATAAGAGGTCCAATTCAAAACTTAGGTTAAACTGCTTGAATTTCAACTGGAGTTGTATGAATTTCCAAAGACTTTGGTTAAAACATTGAAAATTTATTGGTATTTGTGCCAAGTTAATAGAAAAAGCAAAAATCGATTACTAATAGTCCCTACCGGCCCGAAGGGCAGGGACTAATAAGAAGAGGTATTTTATTATTATTAATATGACGGGATGGATATTTATTATAAGAAATAAATTAAAATAATGTTGGAAAATTGAGCATTCATAATTGGAAATAAATGGGTTTTTGATTTAGAATAAATGCAGTGTTACAAACTACGTATTGTATATACATTTGCTTTCTATTTTTCTCTC
This sequence comes from Picea sitchensis, assembly GCA_010110895.2. Classification (NCBI taxonomy): domain Eukaryota; kingdom Viridiplantae; phylum Streptophyta; class Pinopsida; order Pinales; family Pinaceae; genus Picea; species Picea sitchensis. The sequence continues at coordinate 77,766 of SNQJ01S0021636.1, read as the reverse complement.
TTCGTTTGTTTGTAATTGCAATTTTCCTAATAAGTACTATTTGAACATAATTACAATTTTTTTAATAAGAACTATTTGAGCAATTTTACAAATTACACTCATTATCATTCTCAATGTGGTCTCTCTCATATGGCATTCCAGATGGACAGGAAACTCTCTCTAAAAGAACATGTATAAATTACAGGATTATTTGAAAATGAAGGCTCTTAGTATACTTCTACTCTAATATTTTGACAACGTAGTGGAAGAACGACTTACATGCATAAACGCCTTGCAACTAACACTTATAAGAATGTGCATATTTGAGAAACCAGATCATCATGGAGAGCCATCATTCTGAAGCAAGAGACTTGGTCCCTCCTCTTGTGAAATTGACATTGTAAGTTTGAAAAGTTATTTGCAAATTCACTAGCTATAATCAAAAGCATCATTTTTTTAATGCAAACCATTGAAATTCATGAACAACCTCTTTGAATAAGGTAATCTTAATATACAAATATTGATCACAGTCCATGAATAGTCTAAAATTCGTGTACAAACACTAATATCAATCGATGGACCTCAACCAGTTGTAATTTCCTATTTGAACACATGGGCACATGAATTGTTACCTTTCTTGTTGAAATATTGGCCAATACTGAGAGGGGGCGGGTGAATCAATATTGCTTCTTTTTCAATATTTTAATAATAATTAATTATTAAACTTATTAATCACAATAATTGATCAATAAGAATGTACTGAAAACATAAATTAATTAAATAACAATTACAAAAAGTACAAGTTACAATGTGTAGGAGACACCAATCTCTTGTTTTAGAGCACCAACTCTAGGAAGCACAATTCCATGTTTTAGGCTTCAACTTGTAGAGGACTGCAATCCTCCCTTGGTCCTCCCTTCCACCCTTACTTCATAAATGTCTTCAGGATTCTTCTTTGGACTCTGGTTACGTTTTGATTTTCTGAATTGGACCACATAGACACCTTCTTCTCACCATGTCTTTTTGTTTATATAAACTTCCAAAAAGGTGTGATTTTAATGAACCATTGTGTCTCTTTATAAACCATTGTGCCTTTTCAATTTTATTTTAATTAAAAATAACACTAATATGTCATTTAATTAAGAATAACTTTCCTTGTTTGTTTCAAATATATAGTATGTGACTTGATATCAATTTGAATTTATGTTACGTCTAATTTAAATAATAGTTTGTAACAACCCCATCGTTAAGGCATAATCTGAGTCAGTACAATAGTGATTTATTTTTTTGAAGCAACAGTTAGGACAAGTGATATGTGATAATACATACATCAGAATAACACATTATTTTCTCATCGATCCCATTTCACAATCAATATTTAAATACAACATCATTGTTCTCAGAGAACATCCACATCAAATAAGGATAACAAAAGTGTCTACCTTCCCATCCTACCGTGTAAGGTTAGGACCTCCAAGACACATAATCAACGCTCAAGTCCAGGATTCATCCGATTGATTTTGACCATTTAAGGTCTTAGGACTGGTGACTATTATGAGGAACAAGGAGGTATCTAAATCCCATAAATCCAATCCTATATCAAAATTTAAGTCTAAGATCAATAACATTAATTAACCACAAATTCTTCAAGGCCCAATAATAATATGGTAACATGGTCTCCAATTACACAACACAATTAAATGTCAATACACCATTAATATTCTTGCTATAATTTGAAAAACCCGATAAGAAGTTTATTAATATCAATACATAAGTGCAGTCGGCTAGTAAAAAGAACCAATAGATAGGTGATCTAAGATTAATTGACATCATTAATATTACTCAAGTTACCTAATAGTAAAAAAACTTCTTACATAGTCTTTTATGTTTTGTATTAAACGCCTAAGATAATTAGTCAAACTAGAATATTGTACAAATATTCCAATATGAAAATCCTTAAGTTAATTTGGGTATTTCAGTAATTTTAGATTACTCAAAAATTTATTATCAACCAAGTAATTTACATGCTAACTATGCAAATCTATAATCTTAACTTATCCTTTTAGGGATTACAACCACTCAATGGGGTCCATCTAGACAACATCAATTTCGACTAATCAACCGCTTATCTTTCTTATCTTGAAAATTTCTCATCACAAAGTGTTAACATAAAATCACATTCTACATTGAGTCAACATTTTTTGGAAATTACCTTATAATACTTCTATATATTCCATTGTCAATTAAAATAAGAACTCCCTAAGGTTCATTTTAATTTAAGAATTTATTCACTAAATAAAGTAAGATATGGATCTTATTAGAGTAAATACTCTAATGATTAGAAAATATTGAAGTATTTTACTACTTCACTAAGGTAAGAATCCCAGAGTGATCTTATACTACCACACTATTACTCATTGCAGTTTACACTTACGTCCTAAAGTTTCTACATTGCTTATTTATATATATGAACACATTAGATGTTTATTTCCTTCAAACTTTGGTTTCTTTAAAAACTAGCATTATCAAAATATAGATCCTTAATCCCTTTTTCTATCGAAACACAATTGACATACACTAATGCACTTTCATCATCAATATTATAACAACTACTTATACTATGTGTGATCCAATGACTAAATTACCATAAGTATGTGAATTCTAAGTTATAGAGAATGTACTTTTAAGTTATAGAGATAGAATCATTTCTTTATAATGGATAAGACATTTATTAAATTGATCATTCCCAACGCATGTACAATGACCAAGAGAAACAATACTGTGACACTCTTTCACTTTGAGTTGTATCACTCTGATACCAAATTGTAACACTCTTTCACTTTGAGTTGTATCGCTTTGATACCAAACTGTAACACACATTTTCTGTTACCAAGGCTTAATCGCTCTTAAACAAAACTATAACACCACTTTGTACATAGCTCATACGGCCGACATTATAGTAATGCCATGCATTTAATCAAGAATACAGTTAAACTTAGAGTAAATATAATAATTATTGCTAACACAAATATTCCCTAGCATTAACAATAATTCATCTGCACAACAGAATACATGATAAAATATAAGCATCACAGGCATGCAAAACATAACATTTAACATAAGCTGATACTTATCTTGAAACTGTGGTAATTCCACCAACCAGGTGCAGGCCTTCCATGAACCTCCCAGCCTTTTACCACACTACTCATTAGCTTAGCAGTAGGTCACCCCCGAGATGGGACTAAGCTCCACCCCAAGGCAAGGAATCCTAGGCTAGGCCGAGGTTACAGGGAAAACACACAGTCACAAGGAAGGAATTCTTTCCCAGGAACCACTCATGCTCACTGCCCACAGACTCTCCTTCCCCACATGCCTGTTCCACCCCAGGAGTATACACCTTCTCTGTCACCTAGACAATCCTTCGGCTGCTAACTTCCCTTGCCTTATGTTACAACAACAGACCAGACCAGAAGTCTCCGAGCTCTGTGGCAGCTACAGGGTTCCTTTCAAGAGTTCTCTCCTTCCTCTGCGCATTCTCTCACCTGGAGAGAATCGCTTACAGGCAAACAACCTGTTCTTCCAACCTCAATCACCTCTCTCACCTAGAGAGAGTGTTGTACAACTAGCCAACAAGCCCCACGCAGTCCAGCACTGCGTGGCCAAAACAACCAATGGGGAAAACAGACACATGCATTCCAACAGGTTTAACAATGGTGGATGGTATCACAGATATGGCTTCGGACAAGACTCCACGCATAGGCTCGATGCTCAGACAGAGGGTGTCTCGGATTTCCAGAACTCAACACAGGCTATCCCCGAAATCAATACACAGACTTCTCAGAGATGCGTGATGAGTTGTCCACGCAGGGATAAATTTAGAGTCCACAGTTCACAACAGGATGTACGAATATCTATGAACAAACATAGGCCTTTTTCCCACTTCAGACGATGCACAAGGGTAACTTTGTAGAGGTCGTATGCTTCACACTTAGTCAGTCGAGTAGAATGGAGGAGAACCCCTCTCACGGCTCATCTTGGCCGTTTTATTCGCATGCACCAGGGTTGACACTTGTCACCTTTGGAACTGCATGCATTCCTTTAGCATGCGTTCCTTCCATTTGGAAGTCACATGTCATTCCAAAAGAACTTAGGGTAAACACATATTATTCACATGTCTTTTGGAATAATATTAAAATATTATTCCCAAGGCTTAAGCCCCCTAGGCTTAACACTTATCCCCTTTTCCCACCTTCCAGCCCCTAATCCCTTGCCCTCTCTATGGATGCTTAGTCCCCCATCACTCATTCATCGTGTCGGCCTGCACGCATTGGTGTTTATATTTTATTAATGTGCTACATACATACAGGTACAAAATCAAGCCCTTGGCCTACAACCCTTAGGCTCTCTCGCCTAACAATCACATAAGCCCATCGGCTTATACAAACTTGACTCACCAGCCTATAACACATATTTACAATTCATTTCACAAGTATGATTTACAACAGGGCTCGGCCTTGGGGACACTACAATCCCCCTCCCCTTATTTCTGTACTATCCTCAGTGCAACCTTACCCTGTCTCTGCAAGCTTTTCCAAAATTTTCAAAAAGATGTGGGTACTCTGCTCGCATAACATCTTCGTGCTCCCATGTCACGTCCTCAGGACCGTACCAGGTCCACTGGACCTTTACAATCTCTATGGCTCGATTCCGGAGCTGTTTGCTTTTCCTGTCCAATATGCGCACAGGATGCACTTGCAGAACACCTTCTGGTTCCACCTGAATCACATTCTAATCGATAACATGATTAGCATCAGGTATAGATATTTTAAGCAGTGAAACATGAAACACATTATGTACAGTCATAGATGTAGGTAATGCAAGCATGTATGCAACTGGCCCAATCCTTTCAAGGATCTCAAATGGCCCACAAAATCTTGCTGCCAACTTGGCGCAACTTCCCATCTTCAAGGAACTCCTGTTAGTTTTTACTTTCAGGAAAACATGATCACCCACTTTGTATTCTCTGTGGGTTCTGTTTTTATCAGCATAACTCTTCTGCCTGTCTTGGGTAGCTTTCAAAATCTGTTTAATTCCTATCATTTGGTCTTCCATCTCTTTGAGCAGCTCAGGCCCAACTACTGCTCTGTCAGCTGGATTATGCAAACTCACTGGAGTGTTGCACTTTCTTCCATAAAGTGTTTCAAATGGGCTCATCTTCAACGATGCATGATACCCATTATTGTAGGCGAATTCTACCAAATACAGCTAGTCTTCCCATCTTGATGGTTTATCCATCACATACATTCTCAGCATATCTTCTATTACTCTGTTCACCCTCTCTGTCTGTCCATCAAACTCAGGATGATACGCTGTACTAAAGTTCAGATTTGTTTTGAATCCTTTGAACAGTCCTTTCTAGAATTTCGAGGTGAATTTCGGGTCCCTATCAGACACAATCGTCTTAGGAATTCCATGCCAGTGTGCCACTTCTTTTAAGAAGATACCAACAACATCTGCTGCCATGTGAGTGGTTTTCAGTGGAATAAAATGGGAAACTTTTGTAAGATTGTCCACCACCACCATGATCGAATCATGCTACTTGCTTGTTCTGGGCAATCCTATAATAAAATCCATTGTCACCACTCCCCACTTCCACTCAGGAATGGGTAAGGGCTGCAGCAACCCTGCTGGGTGCCTATGCTTAGCCTTAACTTTTTGGCACTCCATACATCTGACGTTGTATTTAATGATTTCTTTCTTCATACCCGGCCAAAAATAATGGCTTTTGACTGCTGCTACGGTCTTCTGATAACCAGGATGTCCGACATACATCACATTATGCATTTCTTTTAGAATTTCCAACTTCAATTCTTGGAAATTGGGTATGTACACTCTGTTTTTATACATAAGCAAGTCATCAGCTTCCAAGGTGTAATTTTCCTTGGTCTATGGTCTCTCACGTTGTTGTAGCTTTGCTACCAAATCTCTGAATTGAAAATCAACATTTGCAGCTTCTAGAACTCTATCCCTGATATAAGTCTTGTACATGCTAATGGTTGTAGCATGTAAGTCATGCACTTTTCTGCTGAGTGCATCAGCCACCTTATTTTCCTTACTCTTGATATGATTGATATCAAAGTCATATTCACACAGAAACTCCAGCCATCTAGTTTGCTTGGCATTTAAAGTCGGCTGATCAAATAAATACTTCAGACTGTTGTGATCTGTTCTCAATTTGAATCTCCTTCCCATGAGGTAATGTCTCCATTTCCTCAATGCGTGGACGATTGCTGCCAGCTCTAAATCGTGAGTGGCATAATTCCTTTCATGCTCTTTAAGGTTTCGGGATTCATAACAGACTACCAATCCCTCTTGGTTGAGAAATCCTCCCATCCCCTCCTTACACGCATCTGTGCACACCACGAAATCCATATTTGGATCTGCAATCTTCAGGATTGGAGCGCTAGTTAACAACTTCTTCAATCACTGGAAACTTCTCTCACACTCTTCAGTCCACTGAAACTTCTTCTCCTTCCTTTGCAAGGAAGTGATAGGGTGAGCTATCTTTGAGAATCCAGCTATAAAATTTCTATAGTACCCTGCCAGACCCATAAAATATCTAACTTCTGTCACATTCCTTGGCACTGACCATTCTCAGATGTCCTCAACCTTTTCAGGATCCACAGTGATCCCCTCTTCTGAAATAATATGTCCCAAGTAATGGATTTGCCTTTGATAAAATGAGCATTTGCTCAACTTGGCATATAGCTGGTGTTCTCTCAACACTTGCAGCACCATTCTCAGGTGTTGCTCATGCTCTTCCTCTGACTTGGAATACACCAAGATGTCGTCCAGGAAGACTATGACAAACTTGTCTAAATAGTCCCTGAATACACCATTCATTAAGCACATGAAAACAACAGGTGCGTTTGACAATCCAAACGACACCACTGTGAACTCATAATAACTGTACCTTGTTATAAAGGCGGTCTTGCTGATGTCCTCATCATTTATTCTCACTTGGTGATATCCAGATCTGAGATCTTTTTTTGAAAATATTTTCGCGTCCTTCAACTAATCAAAAAGATCATCGATCCTCGACAAAGGATACTGGTTCTTGACAGTTACCTTATTCAGCTGTCGGAAATCAATGCAAAGCCTCAACATCTCATCTTTCTTCTTCATGAATAGGACCGGGGCTCCCCAAGGTGACATGCTGGGGTGAATGTATCCCTTCTTCAAAATCTCTTCAAGCTGCAATTTCAACTCTTTCATCTCTAGCGTACTCATTCTATAAGGAGTTTTCGAAACTGGAGTTGCCCCTGGTATCAAATTTATAGAAAAATCGATGTCCCTCTTCGGAGGTAGTCCAGGTACCTCCTGAAATACATCCTTGAACTCTTTGAGTACCTCATGGTCTTCCAGCTTTGAGACTTCATCTCTGGATGCTTCTCCCACACGGGCTGCAAATAATTGTCAGCCTTTCCTGTAACACTTCTTCAGCTGCATGGCTGAGATTTCTCTAACAGCCACAGCTCTGGGAATTCCTTGGAATATTTTTCAATTTCCCTCTTCGTCCAAGCATGTAAACCTCTTATTACGATAGTCCAGGAGGGCATGGTGCTGGTCCAACCAGTCCATCCCAATTAAGCAGTCATAAGAGCCTAAAGGAAGAATATTCAATTCAGCCTTAGTGCTCAATCCTTTCATGTCCATTGAACAGGACTTGACCAATTCAATGACCTTCCTCTTGGTCCCTGTGGCCAACTTCACTAACCAAGACTTCTCATGTTTTCTTCTTGATAAACGCAAAATTTCCACCACCCTAGGATCTACATAACTATGGCTAGCCCCTGAATCAATTAAAATAATTAGTGGTCAGTTGTTACTCATATCTTCCACTTCAATCATGTGCGATTGAAATTCTTCTTGCCTGTTGTCCAGGGCTGTGTAGATCCTTGGCATCCTACTGCCCATATCCTCCACTGTTTCAGCTTGTTGAACATTATGGACGGTTCTCACTTTATCTTTTCTGTGAGGGCAGTCTCTGTACCTATGGTTCCCTTTACAACCCCAACACTCCATAGGTGATGGTATAGGCATTTATACATACAGGTACAAAATTAGGCCCTTGGCCTAAAACCCTTAGGCTCTCTGGCCTAACAATCACATAAGCCCAACGAATTATACAAACTTGGCTCACCAGCCTATAACACATATTTACAATCCATTTCACAAGTATGATTTACAACAGGGATCATCCTTGGGGACGCTACAAATACATTATTACAAATGCATGTACAATGATCAATAGAAACAATACATTATCCCCTACGTATGTACAATGATCAACAGAAACCATACATTGTTCCAACGCATGTACAATGATCAACAAAAACAATACATTCGTCCATTCATAGATCCTTCGATCCTTAGGACCATATTAATAATGATAATAGGTTATTAATTAGATTCTAAAATTCCAATAAGAAATGCTAAATTTGACCACTGGAGGAAACTAAGAATTAGACTTCTGGTCAAATTGATGTGACTCAAGATCAAACTCGATCATCGAGCAAGGTAAATCTGACTACCAATCCTCTAAAAAATTATCATCATGTAACTAACATATCATGATAAGCATGGTTAATTTGGAATTTTAATAATTCGTTGAGGACCTATAGAATTTGGTGGTCATTAATCTTAAGAACAATCTCATTGACTGACTGTAATTAACAAAGTTTGACATCTATTCTAACATTTGTCACTGCAATAGAATATCAACAATTATGATCCAACAATCATGATTTAGTTGATCAATAGCATGACGAGAAAATCGGAGTCCACATTCCATGCCTCAATGGAACCGTCTATTGTAGTAAGAATAAGTAACAGTGGCATAGAGATGGTTCGATCAAGATAATAGTACACCCTGGAAACCAAGAGATAGATTAATTATGAAGGTGTGTGAATATCAACATTGAACTACATAGATCCTTAATGAAATTGATATCCAGTGTAATCATTCTAGTCGCTACCCGAGAAGTCTGAACATTAAGTTTCCTACTTGGACGGTCGTTGTATTGCAATGGATTTCCATCAATAAGATTTCAGAGAAGAAGGAGGTTTCGACTAGAAAACCTTCTAAAAATAATGATATTCCTTATGTAAATGGTAAGCTCAAGCCAAAATTTATAAGGAGACAATGGCTCGATAGAATCATGAAAACATCAGAGATGAAATTAGGATTCTAGCTAGAAGGAAGGTAACTCCTAACCAACCAGAAGTTGTAAGAAAGGAACTCATCACTATTAAAATCACACATCATCCTCTTAGAGAGAAGCTCCAAAGGCGATGAGTCTGGTAGGTACTTGTAATAAGGATTTTCTACAAGGTTTAGGATAAACAAAATTTGAAAAAAACAACGCTAGAAAAACATGATATATATTGATTACACATAAACAAAAAAAAAAAAACTCAAGACTTGTTACTTTCAAGAATGGATTTGATAGACCAAACTTAACAATACATCGATTACACAAAAACATAGCCACTAGATTCAAATTATAATGACATCCTCGGTGGAATTTTGCCTGTCTAAACATCCAACGCGGTAAGGTTGAACTATTGTAACAACGAAGAAATCTTACTCTCCACATATTAATTTACATATGCACCAAATAATTTTCTCAAATTAAATTACATCCAATTTATTTAACTTATGATAGACGATTACAACCATTACATGGCTGGTATAAGAAAAGATATAATTTACATAAACAATATCGAATGTGATTGATACTCATCGTAATGCAAAGTGCTTAGCTTATATTAACATATAAAACAAATTCAATATCCAAATACCGTAACCGAAAGTTGGAGTTGTGTGATGATGAGCAGCAATATTCGTCCTTGGCCTTGCTATTCCAAAGACTACACCGGTACCTCCCAGCCAACATTAGGGGTACTCTTCTTCCTTGTTATCCCCCCAGCCACAAAGGGACCAAGAAAAAAACTAGAACACAATAACTTACAAGCTTGCCTCGCAAGGAAGAGCTCCCACTCTATCTCAAACTTGAATTCCCAACTCTCAGAAGTAAAACACATTCAATCAATTTTTTAGCAGCATAATAGTACTATCCAAAGTGAGATCTATTTTCCCTTTTAGCCCAATTATTTTATAGGTAAAATCTCATTCACACATGTCCACATGCACAAGTAATTAACTTTTTAAAATAATTTTAATTAATATTATTCACCCACACACTTGTCACACTCTCCCCAAGTTGAACAAGTAATTACCTTTTTTATTTTAATTAAAAGGTCAATTTCCCTCACATTCTCCAATGTGTTCCTATTTTCTCTCTTAGTTGTCCCTTTGTTCCCCAAATTCTCATTTAATGAGTGTCTCCTAACTAGATCTTAGTTAGACTTGGATTAGGAGTCTTATTTTAGTTAGACTTAGAGGCAGTTTGACTCAAGATATTATTCTATGTGTACAACTATTCTCTCAAGTTATTATTTCTTCCTATTTCAAAAATCCCCTTTTATTAATTTCATGCACACATGTGCATTTTATCCAACCTTTAAATTTTACTCCCCATTTTTCTAGAGTTTGATTATATCTCAAATCTTTTAACTTATGTCATAATTCATTAGTCCTTTATTTAAATTTAGACTTAGACTTAGTCTTAGACTTAGGCTTAGACTCTTGTTAGGATTTTTAATTTAATTTTACTATTTAATCAATTATTTTATTCTAACAAGGTCTAACCATTCCAATGTTTTCTAGGCCACCTAAATTTTGACTCATCTTTTAAATTATGTGACATGACCTTCAAGACACACCTCCGTGCTCCAAGGGTGACACTCGCCTTTGACTGGTTTTGGAAGTTTGTTCGACCCTTGAAGTCAACACTCCATTCAATCGACCTTGTTAGAGACTAAGGGATTCTAAGGAATAAGGATTTTGCCTTATTGCACGCCCCTTAGAAATATTCATGAGCAACTGTCTCAGTCCGCCCTCACGACATCGTTGACCTCTCTAACTAGGTAATTGTTAGCCTATAGTTCATGCCACGACAAAAGTCCTAGTAGGATGTGACAAGGAAATTGCCACACCCCTCCCTCAAATGTCTAGTTTCGGTGCATGGCCCCTTTACTCCTTATGTGAGTCGGATTAACAAGCATCGTCAAGCCTGCATCCATTGACAAAAACAATGTCAATAATACATATACATAAATCATATTATAATCAATCTTATATCACATGTGCGTAAAATGAAATATTAAAACAAAATACAATCCACTCTCTTACTCAATCCAGAGTCTCTAGAAGTCCATTTATACCATCAACATCCATAACCTATCATGTGTCTTGCACAATCAGGAGAACTCGTCAATAGTATCTGTCAATACATACATATTAAAATAACAATAAGTCACAATACACCCTCATCATCATATATACCTCATAATTGAAACAAAATCATAATGTACCATAATCGGATTACTTGCATGCAAGTGTCCTAAAAGAATAAGTCAAAGTGTGCTCAGCGGAATGGGATGTTACACCCCCTCTTGTTTTAAAATTTGTTTTGAAGTTTGTATAATATATAAATGTAATAAAATAAATGTGTGTGACATAGATATACATATATAATTTATCAAACAAATAAGGAAATTGTTGACGCATCTCATATGTGTCCTCCCATGTAGCCGAGTGTGGACTATAATTGTCCCACTGGACCTTGATCTGATCAAATACTCGACATAATAGATGTCGAGTGCGATGGCCCAGAATGCAAATTGGATCTGCCATGAGAGAACCCGCATTCGACACCTACAAAGAACTCATGTCAATAACATGTGACAGATCACTAATATAATGTCATAAAACAGATACATGAAATACATCATGCATACGCCTTAAAGAAAAAGCAAGGCTAGTTGATAAGCCACAGGTCCTTTCGTTTCCACAACCTCAAAAGGTCCCACAAACCTAGGAGATAGTTTAGCACCCTTTCCAAACTTGATAGAACTCTTGTGCAGTTTTACCCGCAAGAAAAAAATGTCGCCAACTTCATAAATGCGGTCAACGTGACACGCATCACATAACTCTTTTTCCTATGCCACACTTCTTTAATCCTCTGTCTTATCGATTGCATCTATTCTTCCATTTCTTGGATCACTTCTGGTCCCACCAGGATCCTATCCTCAATTCAATCCCAGCTCAATGACATCCGACATGGTCACCCATAAAGAAACTCAAATAGTTCCATCTTAATCGTACTCTGGTAACTATTGTTGTAAGAAAACTATACCAATGGAAAGAAGTCTTCCCAATGATTTTTTTGATCAATTACATACATACATAACACATCCTCCAAAACTTGGTTCATTCTCTCTGTTTTTCCATCTATCTCAGGGTGATATGTTGTACTAAAATTCAGTTGTGTTCCCAAGTCCTCTTGGAAACTGGTCCAAAACCATCCTATAAACACCGATCCTCGATCAGATATGATCCTTCTTGGTACACCACATAATCTCATAATCTCGCTAAAAAATACTCTAGCTATGTATGGTGCTTGATACATCGTACATACAAGAATAAAGTGTGCACTCTTCGTCAGAGTGTCAACCACCACAAATATCGAATCATGTCTCCTTGCTTTCAGTGGAAATCCAACAATGAAATCCATCGAAATGACCTCCCATTTCGATTCAGGGATAGAGTGTGGTTGTAACAATCCTGTCATATGTCTATGTTCAACCTTCACTTGCTGACATTCTATACATCTCGCCACGTAACTTACTATGTCCAATTTCATTCCTTTCTAGAGGAATAAAGGCTTAAGGTCTACCTTCATCTGTGTGACTCCAGGATGAGCCATGTATACTTCTCAATGAGACTCGCTTAATAAAACTTCTTAATTCGTCGTTAGGCGGTACGTAAATTTTGTCGTTATATCTCAGCAATCCATCCTTGTACAATGAATAACCTTCAAAATTTGGTACAATCATGGTATCTTGTTCGGTATTAGCCTTAACTTCCTTGTACCAATCATTGTCAAACTGTAGAGATAGAATATTTTCTCACAGATTCGTCTTAAGAGGTATTACTGATAATATGCATGGTCTCTGACTGAACGCATCTGCCACTCTATTTACCGTTCCTTTAATGTAAGTAATATCAAAGTTGTATTCACTAAGTAATTTTGGCTAACACCTTAGTCACGCTTTCAAGTCACTTTGAGTAAATATATGTTGCAATCCATAGTGATATATCCTTAATCCAAATTTTTGTCCAATCGGATAATGTCTCCAAACTCTCAAGGCATATACAATTGCTAATAATTCCAAGTCATGTGTTGCATAGTTTTCCTTGTGCCTTCTCAATTTCCTTGAAATGTAAGTGATCACTTGACCGTATTGCATCAAAACTATGCCTAAGCCTTCCTTGGATGCATCTGTGCATACCAAAAATTCCTTGTCCTTGTTGGGGACCTTCAATATTGGCATTGTCTTTAATAACTCTTTAAGATTTTGAAATGCTTCCGTGCATTTCTCTATCCATATGAACTTTTTGTTTTTCTTCTGCAATTCCATGATTGGATTTGCTATCTTCGAAAAACCTTCGATGAATCATCGGTAATATACTGCTAAACCCATAAAGCTATGTACTTCTTGTACGTTTTTCGGTGCTAGACATTTCATAATATCCTATACCTTCATTGGATCCACAACAATACCTTCTCCATATATGATATGTCCCAAGTAATGAATCTTTGATTGGTAAAAAGAACATTTTCATAGCTTTCCGTACATTGTTTTTTTTCTCTTAGACACTGTAGAACCAATATTAAGTGTTCATCATGCTCATCTTTCTTCCAAGAATAAATCAGTATGTCATCAATAAATACTTTAACAAACTTGTCCAAGTATTCACAGAATACCCCATTCATCAAACTCATGAATACGCCCGGGGCATTTGTCAATCCAAACGGTAAAACTGTAAACTCATAGTGTCTGAATCTCATCTTAAATGTGGTCTTAGGGATATCTTCCTCTTTGATACGTAACTAGTGATATCCTGATCTCAATTCAATATTAGAAAACATCGTTTCTCCTTTCATTTGATCAAATAAATCATCTATTCTTGGCAACAAATACTAGTTTTTGATCGTCGCTTTGTTCAAATGAAAATATTCTATACAAATTCTCCATGATCCATCCTTTTTCCTCATGAAAAATTACTGGCGCACCCCACAAAAATATGTTTGTCCGTATAAGTCCCAAATCCAAAACCTCCTTCAATTGCATTTTCAGCTCCTGCAATTGTGGTGTCGACATCCAGTAGAGAGTTCTTGCAATTGGTTTTGTTCCAGGTTTCAAATATATTGTAAAATCCAACTATCTTTCGAGCGGTAAACCTGACAACTCTTCTGGAAATACGTCTACAAACTCTTGTACTATAGGAAATTTTTCTAGTCCTTCTGCCTCTCCCTTTTTCGTTTAGTGCTAATATTGCATATAACTTGCATCCCTTGCACATACTCTTCTACAATTTTAGGGAAGAAATAAACCTCAAGGACACTCCCTGGTTTCTTCCAACAATTACTCTACTATGTCCCAAATCATCTGTCAATCTTAATTATTTCATATTGCAGTCAATTATTGCATCATGCAATTCCAACCAGTCCATACCTATCACTATGTCATAATATCCTAATATTTTGACATATAGGTTGGCCTTTGTTACAAAATCACCCAAGTTAATGCTACGGTCTATAAATTTTCCTCCAAATTTTTGTTTGGCACCCGATGTCATTTCTATGTATTTGAACTCGTCCTACTCAACTGCCTTTACCTTAATTCTCTTCAACATTGCACAGGAAATAAAGCTCTTTGTAGCACTTGGATTTATCAAAATACTAAAATTTTGATTGACAATCATACCTAACGTCTCGAGCATATTGGAATGGTGCTCGGCCTAATGGTTGTTCACCGCTTCATGTATCCGATGGGCCTTGCCCAAATCTCCAACCGTAGTGGGTTCAGATGATCTAGTTTCTCTGGCCTTCTCAATTGGAAAATCCTGCTCATAATGTGGCTTTCCACATGTCCAACATCCAGTCTTCGACCAAGTTCTCTTGGTCCCCGAAGTAGATTTTGTTGGCCTAGCAGTTTGTGATCCTGGTATATTCTAGTGAACATGCCTAAACGATTGTTTTTGTTGTGGATGACGCTGATGTTGCTATTGTTGTGGTGCTCTGTAAGGAGTCCTCTGCTGAGGATTCTGTAGTATCAGTGTCGAGAACATAGGTCCTCTGGACGTATCTCGATGCCCATAAGTCTGTTTGGATGGTGTTTGATGCTACTATGCTCCTGATTTCATATTTCTAGTTGGTCTAGAAGGATTCTTTCTCTAACCCCCACTGTTTAGCTCTTCCTTAGCTATGAGGACCTTATAAACTGCATCATGCAACGTATGAGGCATTAGGATCCTCACCTTTTCATGAATGTTTAAATTAAGGCATAACACAAACTTGTTGACCTTTAACTTCTTTGTGTTCAAATGTGAAGCATACCTAAGTAGCTCCATGAACCTGGTGTCATACTCTGACACCGTACAAATACCCTGTCGCAAGGCATTGAATTCATTAAACTGGTGCTCAATGAATTCATTAGAAAAGAACCTCTTCCAGAATCATTCCTTGAAAAATTCCCATGATACGTATTCAATGACCATGTTCAGTTGAGGTAGGAACATGTTCCACCAAAGTAGAGCACTCCCTTTCAGTTGAAAGACCGCCATGTGGTCTTTCATGTTGGAGGCGTAATCACAAAGTGCGAAGCACATCGCCATGTTCTCCAACCATGCCTTGATAGCTAAGTTGTCTGTGGCACCCCAAAACTCGAGAAACATCACTTTATTGAGTTCTCTGTGTATACTACTACTACCTTCTAGAGTGTGTTGTGAACCCTCATTGGGAAAATGTGTTCTTCCCTCATCCTGATCAAGATGACTAATCAATGCCTCTGACATCCTCTAGAAATATTTCATCATACCTACCACATATCCCACAACAACTTGCTCTTATTTAGTAGTCTTCTCATC
Organism: Picea sitchensis; assembly: GCA_010110895.2. Taxonomy (NCBI): domain Eukaryota; kingdom Viridiplantae; phylum Streptophyta; class Pinopsida; order Pinales; family Pinaceae; genus Picea; species Picea sitchensis. The sequence goes on along the minus strand of SNQJ01S0021636.1, from coordinate 61,667 downwards.
TCCCTCAAGGTTTGATCCCTAAAGCATGGATACAATCAGAGGAGGCACACCTCTTCCTCCCACACCACGATGTCTACTTCCCCTACATCCTCTAACCATGATTACCTTCATGGACAATTTCAAAATTGATTAGTGATACATATTTAATCATTTAATTTAACACAGTGGAAGGCATAACGATCCAATGTCTTAGGGTTGAACCCACTCTGATACCATATGTAATGACCCCATCGTTAATACATAATGCGAGTGAGTACAGTAGTGATTTTTTTTTTAAAACAATAGTTAGGACAAGTGATATGCGACAATACATACATTAGAATAAAAAATTATTTTCTCATCAATCTCATTTAACAATCAAGATTTAAATACACCACCATTGTTCTCATAGATCATCCACATCACATAAGGATAAAAGAAGTGTCTACCCACCCATCCTACCCTGCGAGGTTAGGACCTCCAAGACACATAATCAATGCTCAAGGCCATGATTCATTCGATTGATTTTTACCATTTAAGGTCTCAGGACTGACGACTGTTCTCAAGAACAATGAGGTATCTAAATCCCATAACTCCAATCCTATATCAAAATTTAATTATAAGATCAATAACATTACTTAACCACAAATTATTCAAGGCTAAAGAATAATCTGGTAATGTAAGATCTCGGTTCTAACCCTTATGAACTATAATGTATTATGTAAATATGACTTAGGTTGGTGAGCCGATAAAGTTGAAAAGGGGCCAGAGTGACTAGGAAATGTAATACTTCATGTACTTTAATAAAATACATTGTTGGTTGCAAGACGATCAAGGACAAAAGAGATAGGGGGATATGATTCCATGAGAGAGGGGGCTTGAAGGGCTAAGTCTTCTTTTTATTATTATTTTATTTAACCATAATTGATTTTATGGAGAAAAGGGGTTACATGAGCTTCTTGGGGGAGGCCATGTGGTTCTTGATTTCCAAGTAATTATATAAACCCATCTTTGGTTTGGGTGGGGGTTCACTTGTTCTTATTCATTCATTATTACACCTTTCCCACTCTTCATTTTTGGTAGCCTCACTCTTGTGGCATTCGTATTCTCTTGGTCTGAGCATGGATATGAATAGTTGTGTGAGGGTGGCTTGGGGTGGAGTTAGGGGATTGTTCTTCCCCTAGTTCATCTTCTTCCCCTTGTTCCCTTGTTTTCTTCCTCTTCACTCACTATTGCTAGTTCATGTGCTCTTGGTCTGAGCATGGAAATGAATGGCAAGAAGAGTAGAGCCATTGTCAAATGGCTGTAATAATTTTACTAATCATTCCAGGAGGGAATGGATGCATGTGTGCATGATCTTGATGACAGTTCAGTTGGAACTTTCCACAGCTGAGAGTCCTTGGTGTTATCGGACTAATCGGTAGGTGCAGACACTAACAGATCTCCCTAGATCCACCTGGATCTAGAACAAAACAGGACAGGACATGACTTTTTCCCTGAGTTATGACCATTAAATTAGCTAGTAAGGAGGAACAAGTAACATACATTTGTATCGCTTCCTAGGGTCTATGTTGCTCCCGCTTCACTCCGGTGCTCTCGTGAGGTCAAGACCAAGACAACACAAACCAGCCAAAGTGAATATAGCAAAATGTATTCAATCGTCAACTTATGTATATGATCAAGGAGTTACGCAATAAAGTGAGAATGACTTTATGGGAAAAGGACATATTGTTGTATCATATTAATCAAAAGTAGAAGATACAACCTGATCGCCTTGATGTTGCAAACTTCCTTTCGGTGACTCTTGGTTCCAACACACACACTAGCTCTGTCTTTGCATGAAGAAGATCCAATTCCTCTTGATAGACCTACTAGAGTCTCCTAGCTTCTGCTCAAGCTGGGTTCTTCACACAATTCCTTCACCAATTCTTCAATTAATCTTGCTTAAACTTTTCCATGAGAATCCTATCAATATATAGGAGAGGATGAGATGGTTACATGGATGAGAATGATCCCACCAAATCAGGGAAACAAGTAAAATGATAACCATTCGAATGCCAACCCATTCTCTAGAAGATTCTCTTCTAGAACCATCGAGGCTTCATCTTTTTTCCAAGCTTGAAAACAAGTTCGCACCCTAAGTATAGAACACAGTGCGAGAGATTTGCACCCTAGCTGAAGGTGGCCTATGAGAATGGGTCATTCTCGCACCCTAGGCTATAAGCAGGCTGCGAACTCACTTTAAAAATATGTTTTCTGGAAGGGGATGAATGCCACTTTTCTCAGGAGAAAGTTCTTGTTAGGAGCCTGAGTACACCATCTTCAATACACCATCAAGATGACCAAACTCATGTGTAACAGAATGCCCCCCAAAGTATGAGGCTGGAATCAGTGACAGCTGAAATACTTTGTTAATTGCATGTGTGTGTCGGAAACCAGGAGCGCACCTAATCAGAAACCTACAAACAACCAAGCATCTATAGAATATCATACTAGTTCTGAGGTAGGCATTCCCATACTTAGATCACAGAATGATGACATCATAAACATAGGTCATGGCCACCAATCATACACTGTGGATCCATACCATCAAAATATCACATAGCCACCAAGAATACACTGTGGATCTATGCAAGAAGAATCAAATTAAGACGACATAGCCACGAGACATACAAAGTGGATCTATGTGTCAACAAATTATACATATTCCATCGCAACCTGGACCAAAGAGATAAGATCCAGGGTCTTTAATCCTGTCACCCAAAAGTATGAATCTAACCATGTGCTTACATGTGTCGAAGTCAAACATGGTAGAAACCACTTGATTACCGGTCATTGATGAAACCGTTAACAAGTGCGAGGGAAATCACCATTAATGTCAATGACTCCCAAGGTACACTAGTACAATCCAACGAATGTGAATAAATGAGCTGAATTCGAACACTCGATGGAATCTCCCGATCAGGGGTCAATGATGAAAACCCACTGTCGAAAGCGAGGAAACCTGCCATTGAGGCATGCAAGTTCCAAGGTACCAAAGAATTTCTAAGTCTTTTTTCCAGATAATGAGCTGGAGTCGACGGAACAAAACTCGTCACAGGAGGGCCTTGATGTATCCCCCATCAATGAAATGAAATGAATAATAGATTTTGAAGGTGGAACAAAGTATGATGTAAGTTGGACTGGACACAGGGAAGGCCGACATGGAGAGAATGGACAACTGCAGATGGCCAACTCAATAGAGGTTTCAGATGAACTTCTCTTGAACATATGAATGACACGACCAATGATTTGGCAGCATTGACTCAGAGACGACTCAGGATATGAACTTGTAGCAAATTGAATGAGAGACAAATGGATTTCCCAAACCGGCTTTAGATAACGAATAAGGGGGTGTCATGTTCAAGAGTGACACTTACTACCAATAATATGAATACGAAAACACATCCCTTTCCCAAATTTTCCCCAACCATTTCTGGCGAGTACCTCTTTATTTTTATGCAAGATTGAGGAGGATAACATATGCTTGTTGATGTAAGCTCATCCTTCAAATGAGTCCTTCAAAGTATGTTTAACGAACCCTAGGAAGGAGTGGTTCAGTCCCATTGCGGGTCTGTCGATGTTTGTTTAACGAGTCCAAAGATAGAAAACTCGATGGTTTTTCATGATTATAGAGTCTAGAAAAACACTTAAAAGAGAACTCTCTCAGTTCCTTTTTCGTAAAATAGTCTGATGAGACCGAAAAAGAGATAAATTATCACTCAATAGATGCTTTCTTCAAATACTTTAACAAGCGTGAAAATAGCAAGGTCGCTCAACGATCTTTTCATGTTTAGAGAGTCTGAAAAGAGCTTAAAGAGGACTCCAGGGGGGTTCCTTTTTCGTATAACCTTTTTGAGCCCGAAAAAGAGATAAAAGTGTGCTCGATCGCGTTCTCATGTATTTTCGAGCGTGAGAACGAACAAAGACCAAGCTCAAGGTTTTGTGCAAAAACCATAAAAAAAAACTCAATCATGTGACGAAAAAGAGAGGAAATATCTGTATCCCAGTGTATAAATGTCAAAGTCATCATGTCTGCAAAATTCACACTCATAAGGGTATTAGGCATTAGGTTTAATAAATAAAACAATTATAAAACCCAACAAAAATGGTAAAAGTAAATATAAGTGGGTAAAAGTTCTTTTTACCATAGTCATTGTAACTTTGCCAATATTTTAGCCCAAAACCCCTCTTTTTCCCTTGAATTTTGGCGCTCGATTGCGGGAGGTATGAGCATCCATTCGATGAACCATCTCTGGCAGTGAGGTAAGCTTCTTGTCTTCCATCTTTTCATGGTTCAATTTTTCATTTTCATTGGTAAAATTCATGTTTTTGAGTTTGTTTTAGGGGTTAAAATTGCGCTCAGCCATTCTCACAAGCCAACCACATGGGACCTGCGAGAATGCATCATTTTCCCAGGTGGCCCCAAAGGCACCTACGAGAAGCTTGCACTGTGCCTAAAGGGCACCTGTGAGAACTGCAAAGTGAAAAATTTCTTTAAAGTTTGCTCAATGAAAAAGATACCAAGTCTTGAAGAGAGTTGCTGACCTTCTTCTTATGTTTCTTGTGCAGGCATTTGGCTATAGCCATGGTTCTGGAAAGGCATGAAAGAGAGCATGAAGAAGATGATGTTATTTCAGGGAATAACCTAGGCACCATTGCCTCTTTGCGAGATTGTGGTCTCCTAAAATTCTTTCGTATCCCGGGTATGAGGGCCCAAGTCAGGCTATTGGAGTACCTTGTGCATATGTGGGATGTGGACCAACAAGTTTTCCATGTAGGGGTCCATACATTGTCCTTAGATATCGAGGACATTTATTTCTTAATAGGACTGTCACAGTGTGGGTACCACGTTAGCTTGACTGGTAGCAGAGGTGGTGGGTTGCCTATGAAAGAATACTGTTGTTTGTACTGTGTTCCATAGGCGGAAAGGAGCAAAGGAAAAGTGGCCATTTGGGGGGTGCAGGATTTGACCCTTCGCACTATTTTGTTCACCATTTCTCATATGGATGGGAGCGCTGCTCCTCACATGGCTCTCTAGAGCTACTTTCAGTATGCCATAGAGTGTACTAAGCCTCGGGTCTTTAACTGGGCAGACGTAGTCCTTCGTAGCATGAAGAGGCAGTTGACCAAATGCAGGAGAGGTAACCTGAAGCAATTTGATTACGGGTCTTTGTTGGTGTCCTTCTTTCTTGAGAGGGTTCCCTTTCTAAGGTTGCAGGTTGAGTGGGGTCTACCAGCTCCAGAGGATCCAAGAATGCTAAGGTGGCGTAACCTCATGGCTAGGCATGTAGCTGGACCAATCATCAAATACAATGGTTCCTTCTTTGACTGGTTGTGACCATATATGTTGATGGTCGATGATTATGCTTATGTCGGGTTGGATTTTCGAGGAGATCCGGACTTGGCCTTGCCCGAGGGTGCTCACTGGGGATATCTCAGTAAGAAGTACACATTTTTTACTTTTTAAATGTTTTTGTGAATTTTATCATATACAAATGTTTTTATGTTTGTCCAAGGTCTAATTACAAAATTCTTTTTTGATGACACAGACTTGGGGCCTTATCGACCTCCAGGTACTTCTCCTATTCAGCGATGAGGAGAGGTGGCTCCAGTGCCACGATGGGACGCTGAAGATTATGAAGCAGTGGAACAAAACCTGGAGAGTTTGACAGCAGACATTCCAGACATGCCTCTTGGAGAGGTTCCACGACGTTATCAGCGTCATATAGTAGGGGTGTCAGAGTCTGTTGGCCAACTGATTTATAGGGTTGCCCGGGCATTCATGTGTTACCATGAACGTCATCCATGACGTCACTTTGTAGAAGCTATGAGCTTCATATTTTGAAATTTTGGTTCTCAGATAGAACTTTTTTGTAAAAAACTTTTTGATCGTTATATATACATATGGCTTCTACCAGCTTATCTTGTGTTGTGTGATGCTTATGATGTGATTGATTTATAAATGACCCAAATGTCTGTCTAATACATAGTTAGCTAATGCATCAGTTAATGTATTTAGACATCTAGGAATATGTTGATATTCAATATAATCAAAATAACGTTCCAAGAGGTGAATTCGCAAATACACCCGTAACAAAGTAGGACTTCAAATAACATAGACATTACTTAACTGTAGTACTATGAGCTGTGAATCGAGTCACACAACCAAGAAACGAATATCGAGTGAGATAGCATCAATCAATAATTCGATAACGGTGCTATACTCTGCAATATTGTTGGTCGCACGGCCGAGGCACACACTTCGTAGAGTGACAAGTTCGTTTGTAGGGGCGTAAATTTCCCACACAGCAGAAGCAAGGTTTTGAGTACTACGGCTAGCACCATTAGAGAAGCCAATGTGGGGTAGCGAAGACTCCGACATCTGGAAATCAAACACAACTTCACATAAGGGCAGAGACCAAATAACGAAAAAAAATCAAACTACAGTAACACACAAGAAGTATGATACAATAAAAATACAAGTACTCGTGCACAGGTGATCTTATGCATAGTACTTCTTCAAGTACAACCCATTCCTGGGTTCACTCAAAGGGATACCATTGTAATCTACTAACTCATAGGCTCCTTTCTCTAAAACTCATCTGACGATATAAGGACCTCGCCACATGGCTTCAAATTTTCCAGCTCCTAGCACATCTCGATCTTGTTCGTAGAGGAGAACCAGATCTCCTTCGGAGAAAATGCGAGGCTTGACATGTTTGTCATATTGGGCCTTGACATGTTTCTTCTGGGCTTCTATGACTAGGGTAGCGTCGCGTCGAGTTTCATCTAATCGCATAAGGTACAACAGACATTCTTCTTCTACAGAAGTGTTCGGTAGGAGTTTGACGACTAGTTTTAAAGAGGGTATCTCGCATTTAATCGGGAGAATGACTTCTACACCATAGACTAACCGGAAAGGTGTGAATCTATTAGTGGAATTAACGGACATCCGAGAAGCCCACAATGCTGAAAACAACATTGTGTGCCAACTTGTTTTGTGAATCCCTATCATTTGTCGAAGCATGGTTATGAGAACTTTGTTAATCGCTTCAACTTGGCCATTGGCTTGTGGGTAATAGGGCGTTGATTTTTCATGGCGAAGACCCAACTTTTCAGTGAGTTCGGACATCATGAAGTTTCTAAATTGGCTACCGTGATCGATGACAATATCCTGAGGAACACCAAAATGAGCTATGATGTGATTGAAAATGAATAATGCTGCGGTCTTTCCAATATTGTCAAATGGCGGCATTGCCTCGACCCATTTCGTAAAATAATCTACGGCTACAATAATGTATCCATACCCCCCGATCGAGTGGGGGTGACATTTCATGAAATCGTTGCCCCATTTCGCAAAGAGACCAACGGAGACCACAGGGTGAAGAGGAGTAGAATGTGACCGTATCTTATGATTATAGGTCTGGCAAGTGTGGCATTTTTGGACGGCGATTATGCAATCGTTAATTAAAGAAGGCCAAAAATACCCTGCTCATAAGATCTTTTGGGTAGTAGAATACCCAGACATATGACCACCACAAGCTCCAGAATGGCAGTCATTTAAGGATTTCTCGGCTTCGTCGAACGTGAGGCAGCGTCAAAAAACTGAGTCAATCCCACGGTGATAAAGAGTATCCCTGAGGATAATATATTAACAGGCTTGGTAGCATACTCGACGTCGGTCAGTACTAGAAAAATTAGTACAGAAAGTCTGGGTTTGGAGATATATGATGATATCTCCATACCAAAGATCATCGGAACTAATGAGGAAAAGGGATTCATCAAGTAATGAATCAGCTGCTACATTTTTTGTTTCAGAGTAGGGAAAGTCACATATCAACTCGCAAAACACTAAGGACTTCTTGGACTTGGCTCATTCGAATTCCAAGTCAAACTCCTGGAGTATAACTATCCATTTGGAGTATTTTCCCCCTAGCAATTGACGTGTGAGAATGTGTTGCATAGGGTTGGAGTTAGAAATCACTGTAGTCTTGTGAGAGAGGATATAGTGCTAGAAACGTTGAACTGCTTGGACGACTGCCAAGGCCAGTTTTTCGACATGTAAATATTTGGTTTCGGTAGGCGTTAGACTTCGACTCAAGTAATAGATAACATGTTTTTCATGAGAATCATCCTCTTGGAAAAGAACCATAGAAATGGTGTAATCCGAGGCTGTGAGGTAGAGGAAATAATCGCGACTGTAATCGGGGGGGAAGAGAAGCGGAGCACGTGTCAGGGAAAGTTTCAAAGCTTCGAAGGCTTTGTTTGCGATGGTATCCCATACGAACTCGGAGCCTTTTTTGAGGAGTCGCGTAAATCCACGAGTTATCTCGGCGTAGTTTGGGATGAAGCGACAAAGAAAGTTTGCTTTCCCTTGCAAAATTTGCAACTGGCGAAGTGTAGAAGGGGGAGGGAGATTGAGAATTTCCTTGACGTGAAATAATAAAGCCTAGAAGTCGGCTGGATTCTACGCAGAAAAAGCATTTGTGAGGATTCAAGCATATATGGTAAAACCGACAGTGGACGAAAATGGCTCGGAGGTGGATTGGATGATCGAGTCGGTGCATGGAATGAGCGGGTAAGTCATCAAGATATGGTTGCATGATGTGCTTGATATCATGGAAGGCATAAGACATAGCGTGTTGAAAATTTGCGCCAGTGTTCTTGAGACCAAAAGGAAGTTTCCGATAGGCGAAAGTGCCCCAAGGAAAAATAAAAGTCGTCTTGTGTTGATCCTTGGGAACAATATTGATTTGATTATATCCGGAGAAACCATCCATCAGAGAGAAGATTTCTCTTCGGGCGCAATCATCGACAATCTGATCGACGAAGGGGGTAGGAAAGTTGTCCTTAGGACAAGCTTTGTTGATATTCCTATAATCAATGCATACACAGATTGTGCCTTGTTTCTTGTCGATCGGGACAAGATTGGAAACCCAGTTAGTGAGGGACACCGGGTAAATAAAGCCAGCTTTGAGAAGTTTCTCGAATTCAAGCTTGATAGCAGCTGCTTTACGTGGGTGAACCGGACGAAGACATTTTCGGACAGGTATAGTGTCTGGGTATGTCTTGATCTCATGTATCACAATGTCAGGGTCGATACCCGACATTTCTTCATAGCTCCAGGCGAAGACGTCACGAAACTCTTTGAAAAGTGACGTGTAAGTGACGATTTTGTCAGGGGAACACGAAGCTCTGATATGCACATTTTTGACAATTCCAGGTTTGATGGAGATGTCGAGGGGAATAGTGGGTGAGATATTTCTTAAGTTCCCTTCGAAAAACACATCCTGTGTGGACTCAGGAATGGTTGAAATGACGACAATGGTCGATGGGGTTGAGATCCGTTGGTAGTTCTCGATGGTATGTTGCTCTAGGAAGAGGATGGAACGGTGATGTCCATCATCCCAAGGGGTGTCTTCCATGACAGACATGATCATCTCGTCTATGGAAAAAATGACACGGAAATAATCTGGAGATAACTCACCAAGAGAGGGGGTAGAATGGGTTGTCGATTGAATGGCCTGATAGGTATATTTGACCGGACTTAAAGGCATTTCGTCGTCGTAATGAAGATGATCGCCAGGGTCAGGTACCACCCATGGATCGTGAGACGCAGGGTTTCCATGAATCGAGGTGGAGATCATGTTGATTGAAGCAACAGACGAGTGTGGAACATCAGGCAGTGGAATGGGGAAGGTACCCATTAACGAAAAGTCTTTGAGAAGACCTACACCGATGTTCTCATAACCCCGTGGGGTTTTAGCGATGAACGATATGTTGCTAGTACGCGTATCCGAGTTAAAGAAGGATAATTGGTCGACGGTGACGACCTTTCCTTGATGTGGGAAATGTACAACATGAAAAAGAGTCGACACAACTGCGTGCATGTAATCGATCTAGCTATGGCCAAGCAGAAGATTGTAATCGAGAGGAACGTCAAAGACTTCCACTTCGACTTGGACCGTTTTGCCTTCTAGCGTGATTGGCAACGAAGGAAGAACACCATAGGGCTTAAAACCAGAGCCATTGAAGGATTTTAGAGTGTTATCGGATTCAGTCAAAGAGGGAGAGCCGATGGATTTCTAGTAGGTAATAGACATGACACACATCGAGGCACCCTCATCGATAACGGTTCTACAAATGTTTTTGTTGGAGACAATCACTTGGATTTGGAACGTGAGTTGAGGGGGTAACCTTGGAATGTGATCTTCCAAGTCAAAAATTATTAAATTCATGTCCGTCGGGTCGATTCCACCGATAGATTTCAACAGTGCCTTTCGTTGTGTGGGACAACTTTGAAGGACTTCGAGGGCTGACATCGCAGAAGGTGCTTGGGCCAGATCTTCAACAATGTTGTAGTTCTGGGCAGCACAAGCACGAGGATTGAAAGCCGATTTCCAAATGACGCCCTTTGGAGGGGGTCAAAGAACTATGTCAAGGCTTGGTCATTCGAGATGAAGAGGACCGTTGGTAGGTGGAGGCGTAGGAGAGGGTTGTACCAATGAAGGAGGTAGATTGTCAACCTTCTCTTTAGAGGGAGAATAATCTTTGGCTCGAGTGGTGAGCACAATGTCATTCTTCTTTGAATCGCTAGTACACATCAATACATAGGATGTAGTAGAAGGGGAAGGTTGGTCATTAATGACCAATTGGGCTTGTTGTTGAGAGGGGAAGGGTTGGGACAAAACGACCGGAGTGGGTGGTTTCAGAGCCCCTTGAAGGAACTTAGTAACCTCGGCACGTCGTGGACAATCCTTCGTGTAGTGATCATCACCACAGATAAGACAAGGGTATCGAGGTTTTCACTTATACCTATCGTCAACAGGTGGGGTTTTGGTTCTCTCTGCTTGAGGAGTATTTTTTTCCTCCTTATTCTTACCCTTTCCCTTTTGAGATTTTTTTTTATCGGCTGGGGTAGATTGAACTGCATTTACCTCAGAAGTCTTGCCGGTGGGAGGGGTAGGAGACAGAGCATTTTGAACATTAGAAGAATCAGGTTTTGGGTTGGTGCTTGAGGCGGAATGTGGTTGGGCATGGAAAGTGCCAATCACACCGTCGGCTGCATGAGAGGCAGCTGGAGTAGTTGAAGTGGTGGAAGTGGAAGGACGAGGTGCATTAGGGAGTAAGTTGTAAAGAGTACCCATTTGTGAGTAAACGAGGTCAAGATATTGAGCACGACTTATGGCCTATTCTTCTATGACAACTCCACCCATGGTGATGTCATGAGCGATTTCATTCAAAAATGATTTTGTGAACCACTCTACCAGCAACTAATCGGGAAGTTCGAGTTTTATGAGATGTCGTCTCCGTCGCCACTCATGAATGTGATCGGATATATGAGTGGCTTTGGTTTGTTTGAAAGAACTCAAAATCTTGGTCCCTATTTCATAACGGATCGGTAACTGGTAGTGGGTGAGGAAATCCATAGCTAGGGTGTTGAAGTCGACGAAGAAACCTCGTGGTAATTCTATATACCACTTCACAGCAGAACCTGTGAGAGTTCTTTGAAAAAGATGTAATCGGATAGAGTCATCCATCAAGGAGTTGGATGAGCACCAGAGGTAAAAAGTCATGACGTGATTGTTTGGGTCCTCTCCCACTTTTCCATCAAATTTAGGGATGGCATATGGTAGCTTGGCTGGTATAGAAGGCCATTGGGGAGAGTGATGAATTGGATCATTTAAAATCCTTGACAGATCCGGGAGGTCCAAAGTGACCAAGAAGGGTAACTGTCTATTCACATGCGGGTACTGGTGGCTTTCGGGAGGGAGCCCAATTGGAAAACTAGTGGGACCATAAGCAGTCTACATATAATGCGAATACCCAGGCAGATTCAGTGGTTGTTGTGGAGGAAAGTAGCTCATGGGATTGTATCCTTGAATAGGGACGTGAGTTTGAGCATTCAAGCCCCAAATAGGATTGGACGTACCTGGATACAGTTGGCCTATACTAGGAGGTATAACGGATGTAGCTGGAAGCTGTTTCCCCCCAGTCGATTGAGGATTATGTTGTATCAGATGGTTCCAATAGTGGGCCAAGGATGGAGGTATGTTTTTTCCTCAGGGTGGGGTCGGTGGGGGTTGTCCTCCAATCAAGGGTTGTGTTCCAATTGGCAGTTGTGTTCCAATTGGGATTTTTGTTCCAATAGGAATTTTCCCTATAAGGGGGGGTTGAGTCAAACCTCCTTGGTGAAATTGTCCACCAACAAGAATCTGGTAATTTGGTGTGAATGACAGAATAGTGCCACTAGGATTAGTGCTGCCGATAGAGGACGAGAAAGTTCCTCCAAAAGGGGGTTGAGGAAGGGTTGGAATGAAGCCAGGAGGAGAGTGCCTAGAAGAAGAGGGACCACCAGGAGTTCCAGATGGGGTTTTCGTAGGAGTGGGAATAGAATCATTCAACGCACGGTATCCGGGTGGAAGCGTCGGGGTGACACTGGGCAAGAGCGATGTGCCAATGGGGGCTTGACTAGCCACTGCAATCCTGGTGTGAATACTCGTAGTATCTATGTAATGGACCATTTCTATAGGGACGGTCAAGATGTGGTCAGATCGCAGAGCTTCTGTACCAAGAAAATAATAAGCAGTAGTAAAAGGTATTGTGTCTGGGTCAGAGGTTTTGGGGAACGCAGGTGAGATGGTGATTTCAATGCCTGATCCTGCACCAAAAAGGTCTCGTCTAAAAATTCCAGCAGACTAAAAAGGATCTTGGCCCTCAGGTCCTGGAAAGGGTCCAGTCGGTGATCCAGAAGACACAACAACTAAGTCTCTGGAAGAATTCACTCGCATAATATGTTTCTCAAAATCAGGGTGAAGTCAAAATTCCTCTCGAGAATTGGTAATTCAGAAACGTTCTAGAGAGTGTTCTTTCCACTTGTGGAGTGGTGACGTCTTGGACTTCACTCTGTTGAGGAGATCCCTCAGGTGAGATTGTAGGCAGGGGTTGAGAACCTTCCAGGTTTTCTGGAGGTAAGCCCTGATTTCTATGTGAACGACGTGGAGGGTCTATTTTGAACGAGTTACAAACTTACAAAGAAAAAACCTATGGTCAACTTGGGTAAACAAACAACATGTGCTAGTAAACAAAATCTAGGAAACAATACCAAGAAAACAAGACCTTTTAATTCCAAATTCACTAGTCGGTGATGAAATCCAATGTCACAACAACGAGGTGAGAAGGGGCTGGGCTAGGGTGGAAAAGTTACGTTGACGACCCGCTTAACGGACTTACACCCTGGTGAAAGATCCCACGCATAATCGTGGGTATACCCTCCAAGGAGCCCGAGTGAGTTTGGTTAACATCGATTCCAGGTACCGTGAAGACTTGCCCCTTCACAGTCACCTTGTGTAAGACCCTAAGAAGATAGGCCACTAAGGTTACCACCGATAATAATAAATCCTGGGGGGACAGTTGACAGTCCGATCCACATGCAAGGGCAGGGTATCTAGCCCAAAATCAACTCGAGAGGCTTCCACTCATCATTGTGGGTATACCTCTAAGTGACCCCCGTAACACGTGCAATCTCTACACCGATATCAACAAAGCAGGGTGAGTAACTTTGTCAATATCAATGCGACCTTGTGTTTGACCCTTGTGTGAGAAGGGCTTCCTAGGATGGAATGTTGTAAATGGAATTTTGACACTCCTTACCACAAGATGCTATTGTTTGTTTTGTGATTTGGAGAGTGTAACTCTCTGCCTATTCCAAAGCGCTAGCCTAGCTAATTATTGGTGTAATAGAGTCCTAGAAAAGAGTTACTAGTTAAATTTTAAAATTACGCAATATTTTTAAGGGTTGTTTTTACTCAAAGGAAACAGAGGTGAAACCGATGTTGTGTGAGACTCTGACCCAACAATGCATAGATAGGAATGAAATATATCAATTTTCATTTGATGAATCCTATGTACGGGAGGGAAAGAGAAGTGTTCCAGAACAATCTTAAACTACGATACACAATCTTCTTTAAAATACAATCTCAACGAATCACGCAATAATGACAATTCTCTATTTGTTCTTTTTCAACAATTTCAACAATTGATTTTCAATATTTTCAAAATGAAAATGCTTTTAAAAGAAAAATGTTTTTTACTTTTCAAAAAGGATCTACACCATGGTGGTAAAAGTAAGGAAAACCAATAACTAATGAAAAAGCAATAAACAAAACCCAAACCAATCTTTCAATGGAGACAAAAACAACAAGAAGCAAAACTAGTCTTTTCAATTGCATGAGAACAATGATCTTCCAAATAATGATAAAATGAGAAAGACAAAGAATCCCAACTTTCAAACCGATCACCGGCTCCTAACCAAACAAGTACTCAGATTCCAGGATCAGAGAGTATATCCTTGCTAAGAAAAGTCAAGAGATGAGAGTTAAGAGAAAGATGGATAGGAAGAGCCTTTGATTTCCAAAGACTGATCATGCACAAAATATGAAGTCAAGAAAACATCAACCATTGGTCCAAGAAGTTCTTTTTAGACACCTGTACTGATCTGGGCATCTGAGCATGCAACAATCTTAAATCCAAAAATTTTAAAAGAGGGTTCGCAGGCTATCAGTAATACACAGTGCGAGAATGGAGCATTCTTGCAGGTTACCTTTGATCAGGGTGCAAGAAACTCGCACTAGACTTAAAAGCAGAGTGAGAACTCAAGGTGTTCTCGCAGGCCACTGTGGGGTTCAGTGCGAGAAGGCCTGAAACTAGTCAAAATTTTGGAAAAAGACAAAAAATTTGAAGGGACTTCTGGACCGAGAGAGTCTATCAGGGTGTCCTGAAGACTCAGAGATTGATAGAAATGAAGAAAGGTAAGGCAAGAGCAAATGGCCAAGGAAAAACATCAAAAACCACGAAGAAATGGGTTGCATCCCTAGCGGAGTCGCCAATTTTGTTATCGGACTAATCGGTAGGTGCATACACTAACAGATCTCCCTAGATCCACCTGGATCTAGAACAAAACAGGACAGGACATGACTCTTTCCCTAAGTTATGACCATTGAATTAGCTAGTAAGGAGGAACAAGTAACATACCTTTGTATCGCTTTCTAGGGTCTCTATTGCTCCCGCTTCACTCCGGTGCTCTCGTGAGGTCAAGACCAAGACAACACAAACCAACCAAAGTGAAGATAGAAAAATTTATTCAATCGTCAACTTATGTATATGATCAAGGATTTACACAATAAAGTGAGAATGACTTTATGGGAACATGACATATTGTTGTATCATATTAATCGAAAGTAGAAGATACAACCTGATCACCTTGATGTTGCAAAATTCCTTTTGGTGACTCTTGGTTCCAACACACACACTAGCTCTGTCTTTGCATGAAGAAGATCCAATTCCTCTTGATAGACCTACTAGAGTCTCCTAGCTTCTGCTCAAGCTGGGTTCTTCACACAATTCCTTCACCAATTCTTCAATTAATCTTGATTAACCTTTTCCATGAGAATCCTATCAATATATAGGAGAGGATGAGATGGTTACATGGATGAGAATGATCCCACCAAATCAGGGAAACCAGTAAAATGGTAACCATTCAAATGCCAACGCATTTTCTAGAAGATTCCCTTCTAGAACCATTGAGACTTCATATTTTTTTCAATCTTGAAAACAAGTTCACACCCTAAGTATAGAACACAGTGCGAGAGGGTTGCACCCTAGCTGAAGGTGGTCTGCGAGAATGGGTCATTCTCGCACCCTAGGCTATAAGTAGCCTGCGAACTCACTTTAAAAATATGTTTTCTGGAAGGGGATGAATGCCACTTTTCTCAGGAGAAAGTTCTTGTTAGGAGCCTGAGTACACCATCTTCAATACACCATCAAGATTACCAAAATCATGTCTAACACTTGGATTTTCTAGTAGGGATATTTCTTGACCAATAGCATTGGATCCTTGGAGAGAAATGGAACAGCGTCAGGGATTGCATGGTAGAGAAAGTTGTTCATTTCTTGGGATTATGCAGGCTGAGGGGGAAAGAGAGCTGGAAATTAGGATTTGTTGTGAGGTTGAGAAACCCGAGAGCTATTTATCCAACTGTTGTGTGTTTAGACTTGGCCTAGGACCTGTCCTTGTGGATTCATAGCCCTGGTTCAGGGGTGACCTGCTGTTGAGAGTAAATGAACAATAGTGTCTATGGTTGGGAGTGTTGTAACCTAGGTCTGCATCCTCTACCTATCCTCTCTTTTTCCCTATGCCTTCATCAATTTTTCCTTTTTCTGGTTGGTTAAGTCAGTTTCCCACTACTGAGTATCTTGGCCCTTATTCGTTTTTGAGTCTTCGCGCATTTATATTTCTTCTTTTCTGGATGGATTAAATACATGTCATATTTTTTTCAGAATGCTTGTCATCACGTGCACCATTGATTGAGCTCACCGCGGGTCTACCAAGACTTTTCTATGCACATGAAATGTTTGTGCACACGATGCAACAATCCAGAGCAGCAAATATCGGGCTCAGACTGTGGGAACAGACAGGTTAATTTTCGACGATGGAGATCCATCAAGTCAAATAGATAAGAGACTCTCATCCATTCGGGTTCCAGAATCGTGCAGGTTTTAATATCAAGTTTTAAGTACTGAGTCCCCAAAGATCCGAAGACCCGAAGTAAATCTAGATCGTTCATCCATCATGACATGTGGCGACAGATCATTCACTTTGTATATTTTCCTCCGTGATATTTTTTATGTTTCACATTCAAAACCCTAGAAGCCCGAAAATACAAAGTGAATCTGGACCATTGATCTATAAACAACGAGAACCGTCAATCATTGCAGCAGGTAAATATCACCTGAATCACAGATCATCATCAGATCGACGACCACTCTTCATTGCGAGGACATAAACTGCTTGAGTGTTAATTTTCCTAAGCAGTCCCGTAATTGGAACCATGTTATTTTGGGAAGGGTACGTGGAAGCGTGTGGTGTATTGCGGGCCCAAAGGTGGTCTGGATCCAAACCACCCTCAATAGCTCCCACAATCACGTGCTTGAATGACATCAGATCACCGTGTCACCTCCACATCACCTTCGCTCATCCCAATCACTACTTTCACTCCTCTCGCCACCCGACACTTTTCCTTTGTTAACCCCCACGCTGATCTCCATCGGTGGTGGTCCGCCTCTCCAGATCAACAGTCCTTTTTGCAACTCGAACTCCCCCAAGCATTCTACCTTTAACGGTGGAGGGGCAGTCCGAGTAAGTAGTTTTCCCATCGCAGGCCCTACCTAACATGGAGGCTCCTCAAGAAATCAGAACCCCCCCTCTCTAATCCTCTTATCGTCTATTCCCCCCTTCGAGTTCCTCTCGGGTTGTTTTCAATACCGCCCCCTCTTTCCTTTTTCCACCTTTTCTCCACTCACTTCCCAACCTATATACTCCTCCTCTCCCTACGTGCCACCTATATCCTTCACTACACGTCGCCAAATCCATACTCTCGATACCTCCATCTTATTCACACCTCCTCTCACTTTGACATATGTCTTCACACGTCATCTACCCTCGTGTCCATTCATCCTATCTCCTGATTGGATGCTCGCCTCCAGATCTCCCCTCATGCCCGATGGGCCGACAACCATTCCAGTGAAGTTATTTCACAGGTACAGATGGCATCTGATGGGGTTAATACAGAGTGTGCTTGGATTCCAAAATCTCAAGCATAGACAGAGAGTTAAGTCTTAGTCAGAGGTCTACGTAGATTAGTTTCAGAACGACTTCAACAAACTCTGTTGATGCAACTAGTTATCTCCAATGGCCTCTAACAACTTGCATACATGTCATCGTTCAACACAGAGCTTTGCTTTGTCACTCCAAGGCCTATTTTTGGCCACTCAGTTCCTCCAACACATGCATCAGTTCTGTCATAAAGATAATAGTAGTTTTATTTGATTAAGTCCAACATTTTCCTAGATTAGATGCAAGAGTGGTATTTTGTGTGTGATAAGAACCACTCTTGTTGATTAAGTCAAGTGTCTTAGTAAATTTAATTATTTGATTTATGAACGGTTCCCTAAATTTAGGTCTCATACCCTTAAGGACGAGAGCCTCTGCAACTCTTTTAAATAGTTAGTTTTTGGATATTGTAAAGTTTGGATTTTTTAAGGAAATAATAGCAATACAACAGATTGGTTGGACCCGTTTTATGCATTGATTAAAGATCTCTACCTGGTGAACATACTCTTTATGACATTGTTTCGTTCAACTCTTCATGTGTTTTCATTCTTATCTTGAATACAATTTTTATTTGTGCAACGCACATTTCATTTCCTTTTAGCTATTGTATGACTTATTTTTACTGATATGAAACTTGTCAAACAACTAATGCTTTGGTGATTTTTTTTTTTCTGAAACCTAGGGATTTATTGTGTTTTGATACATGTTTGATGTCTTGAAATGATATTTCAAGTATTGAACTTCTTGCAGCAGATTATTGATTAAATAGTTTGTTGTTTCCCTCTATTTTCTATTATTTCACTGGTCTGTCATTAGTGTGCCATTGGCCAAGGAGGGCCCTCATACATATCATTATACCAACCCAACCTTTCCTTTGTCTTGATAGAATAAATCTCTAACCAACCAATATAAAGTTAAAATAAGCAATCATTCTAAACGGATAGGTAGCCTAGCTTTACCCTTTAGCAGTCAGGTGCATACCTTAGGACCAACATCTTCTAGCGCCATTGTCAGGGAACGAAGTAACGTAATATATTTCCCTTGGAGAATGACAATTGATCAGCTCTGACCTTTGATGGTGAACAAATATCAGACACCAACAAACTACCATCTTTCACCTGGCGACTTCACTGAGTAAAATCTAAAGAAGAAATACTGGTGCCCAGAAAGGGATTCAACAGATCCAAATATGAAAATAGAAAAGACAAGAAGGTTGATTATAACCCTAAGAATAACACAGTAGGCTTTGAGCTAGAAAGGAAACTAAGGAAATCCACTATAGCTCAGAGATACACTTACCCCCTCAAGGGAAAATCTACACACCAAGAGAGTACTTCAAACCATCATCACAAGCAGCTTGAATTTGCTAGCCCTGAGAATTAGAATTCCAAAGGGGATCAGATATATCCTACTCCTAATTCCACTTCAGCATTCAGTCCTACATCCACTCTTGTATCTCCCATAAATTTACAGATTCCTATTGTTCGAGCCGTGGTCATTAATAGGATGGATGTCATAATTGCTGCCAGATATGCACCCTTAGTGCTACCTGTAGTTTTACTTGCACTCCCAACCAAAGATTACATGAAATATATACCAATATATAATGGGGAAGGTGAAATAATTGTTGAAGAACATCTGGTATCCTTTTACAGTTTTGCAGACAACTTTAACATTGATTTTTTAGATGTGTGGATGAGGTTGTTTGTACAGAGTCTGGATGGGGAGGTCAAAAAATGGTTCAGAATTCTTCCTCCAACCTCCATTGTAGATATTGAGGCGTTAGATGAAGATTTTATAAATCAATGGGGAGATAGGAGAGATTATCTCTATTACATCACTGAATTTGGGGCTCTAAAGAGAAAAAAATGGTGAATCTATTTCAAACTTCACCAAGAGATTCAATATAATGGATGGTAGAATCCCAGATGAAATCAAACCAATTGAATCATTTGCCAAGATCACTTATGCTAATGCATTTGATGCATAATTCTCCCTCCTCCTAAGAGAGAGAGAAGATCAACCACATTGTTATCCATGCAGGAAGCAACCATTGAAGTTGAATCTAATATTTTGGCATTAGACAGATTAAAGACTAGATTTGATAAAGAGAAGAAAAAATAGAGAGACTATGCCCCTACCTCCTCTAACCCAGCCGCATCTGATCCCAAACTAGAAGATATGACTAAGACTTTGAAGGATCTGACTTCTGAGATAGCTAAGCTAAAATGGGAATCCAAATAGCCAAATAGAAATTTTCAAGGGGTTGGTAATAGAAATCAGAACCAATTCAGAAGGCCTAATGATGATCCTCAAGTAATGTAGAGAGAAAGGAGAAATGATGATGATCAAAGGGTAGTTCCCCCTTTCCAAAAAAATCAGATTGAAGAGATAGATGCAAAAAATGATGTTGTGGAAGATACTGTTGTTCTTTTCAACGAGACAGATTATTATACCATTCACTTAACACAACAAGAATATGAGGTAGCACAATTGTCAAATCAATTTGATGATCAGATAGGGGAAGAGGGAGTTATTCAAGGTAAACCTAAGAAGAAATACGATTTGAGGATGAGAAATGGAGCTTCCAAGGCCACCACCTTTGATCAAGGCAAACATGCAGAAGCCCCTCCCAAGCCAAATCCAAATAAAGGTATGCCATCTAAAACTCAATCATCTCCACTATCAAAACCTCTTGCCCCTGAAACAAAGGAAGATGATAAACCACCAACCTCTTTCATCTTGGAACATGAGCTGAGCAAAATCAAGATTCCTGTCCGTTTGACAAAATTGTTAAAAAATGAACCTTTCAAGAAATCCATCATGAAAGTTTTGCAGCCTAGTCCTTCTAGTGTATCTTCTGATGTCATTAGTCTACAAGATGAAAAACTAGCCATTACTATGGGTCCACACATTGAGGATGGATCTGATGCTTCTCCTCCTTTCTATATATCTCTGAATCTCCATAATAAGATCCTGCACAATTGTCTTATGGACTCAAGAGCCTCTCACAATGTCATGCCCAAAGTTGTTATGGAAGAACTAGGTCTAGATATTACCAAGTCTTACCAAGACTTGTACTTCTTTGATTCTAAGAAAGTAAAATGTCTGGGATTGATAAAGGATATGGTGGTTTCTCTAGCATAATTACCCATGAAGAGTGTAGTGATGGACATTGTGGTGGCCGACATCCCCCCAAAGTTTGTCATGTTATTATCCAGAACTTGGGCTAATAAGGTTGGAGGATCATTGCAAATGGGCCTCACATATGCCACCATTCCTGTGTTTGGTGGTGAGAACATGAGGCTATACAGAGAGGTAAGGTTAGCCTACATAGTCAGTGATCATCAAAATCCAAGAAATCATCTGATTTATGATGTTGAGGATGGGATTGGTTCGTCTTTTTTTCATTTAGATGATGATGAACCTAAAATATCAGTTAGCCAACGTAGAGATTAGCCTATGGCTGGTCAACAAAACAAGGTGTGGAAGATGTATTTCAATGTCTCTTCATCAAAAGAAGGATCTGGTGCAGGTATTCTCCTCATTTCCCCTTCAGAGGAAGTTATAAACCTCTCTTAAAAGCTAGAGTTTGAGACTACTAACAATATAGTTGAATACGAAGCTCCGGTATTGGGGTTGAGGGTTTCCAAAGACATGGCCATTGCTTGTTTAGCAGTTTTTGGTGATTCTGAGTTGGTCATCAATCAAGTGAGGAATATCTATCAAGCTAAGAAACAAAGGCTCAAGCAGTACAGGAACGAGGTATGTGACATGATCGATAATTATTTCTAGCATTTAACCTCTCTTTCATTCCCAGAGAACAGAATCAAAAAGACAATTCTATGGCCTTAGTTGCCATCACATTCAGGCCTCCCATTGGCCCAAATATTAAATATCAGGTGGAAATCAAACATAGAATAGCCATACCAGACGACATAAAGCACTAGCAAGTCTTTAGTGATGATTTAGAGTTGCATACATTTCTTCACACCATTGATGAATTCTCCAATATCTCAATTGATCAAGAAAGTCAAGAAGATGAAAATGAGAAATTAGAATATTAACAATCTTTTGATCTGTTGAAGACAATGGTTGGTCATGATATTGTGGATTTGAAAACCAATCACATTCCAAGAGGACTGGTACCATTGGAAAGATTGTTTGACAATAACGATGTTTACAAAGGAACTGCCATGAAGAATCAAGAAGAGGAGATGACAAAGTGAAATATTGGGACCACTGAGAATCCCAAGATCATCAAGTTGTCCAAAGAATTGGCTGAAGAAAAAAAAGACAGGTATGTTAGTCTCATTAAAAAGTTTGTTGATACTTTTGCATGGTCCTATTTTTGTGGGTGGGAAATCCCCCTACGGACTAGCACTTAGGGTTTTATCATGCATACAAAAAAGACCTAAATATTCCTACTTTTTACCATCATCCCCGACCTAATCCCCATTATTCTTAAGAAAATACACAGTTAAGAAGATCAAGTGAGCATACCTTATTTCCAGCATTTGATATCGATCCCTCTTCACGCTTGGTCACTCTTTGACTACAACTCTCCTCCCAAGGCTGACCTGCATTCACAAAAGACAAACAAAGAACTCCACATGAATTTGATCTACAGATTAATGGGTTAGAGATTTAATCAGCATGTACGCAATAAACAATGAAAACCTCATATGGTGGGACGGGAAAAATACTTATTTATTATTAACTTCACTAAATCAACTTACAATGATGAAGCCGACCACTACTCCACGAATCTGGTCCTGGGATCCTCTTTTACTGTGCACCAATTGCTAACACACTTGCTTCTCTTCTTCATTGAAATCACAAAATGGTTGCAAAATCTTGGGCAAAGGGGAATACGAATTCGGGTAGAGTTTCTTTACTATATTTTTCCTCGTTTCAAATGGGACCCCTACCCCTTCTTTTATAGGCTAGAAGGAGCTAGGTATTTGGTCGAATGAACGGCCATGCATGGCCGAAAGGTTTAGTTAACTTTCCCAAAGCTGTGTGTTCCGTCAGCAACTTTCCTTTTTTCGTGCTTCTGAAGGTCCACGCGGGTTGTAGTGGGTCAGATAGCGTGGACACTATAGATACACACGGCCTGTAGTGGAACAGGGTGCATGGGCCTTTAAAAATGGAGTTTTTTAGAAGAGTTCTTCAGTAGTGGCTTGGAAAAGAAGGAATATGAGATGGCCTGATGCTAGGTAAGCATGTTTGGTGCAAATTAGGGTTATAACACCTATGAAGATTTGAAAACATTTGATACTGACATCGTCCAGCACAAGATCCCTCTAAAAACTAGCTCCAAGCCATTAAGACAAAATATTAGACAATTTAATCCCATGTTAATGTCCATAATTGAGAAAGAGCTAAAAGTAATGTTGGATGCCAAGATTATTTTACCATTGAGGTATTCAAACTGGGTGGCCAACTTAGTACCTGTAAGGAAGAAGAGTGGGGAGAGACGCTTATGTGTTGATTTCAGAAATCTAATCAAGTGTTGTTTGAAGGACCATTACCCCCTCCCCAAGATGGATCATATTTTACAGAGGGTGATAGGTGCATACAGAATTTCCTTGTTGGATGGATACTCTGGTTATAACCAAATATCAGTTTGTGAGGAAGATAAAGAAAATACAACATTCACCACCCCATGGGGAACATTCATGTATGACACGATTCCCTTTGGGATCATGAACGCAGGGGCCACTTTTCAGAGGGCCATGGACAAAGCTTTTGTGGGGGAGAAAGACAAATTTATGGTCATTTACCTAGATGACATTACCATTTTCTCTAAGTCTGATGAGGAACATTTGCAGCATTTGGAGAAATTTTTCAAGAAATGCAAGAGGTATGGGATATGTGTCAATCCTAGGAAGTATCACTTTTCCATGCCATAAGGGAAGCTACTGGGCCACATCATATCAGTCGGATGCATAAAAATTGATCCAAAGAGGGTTTGTGCCATTCAACAAATTGAGATTCCCAGAAATAAAAAGGTTGTCCAGTCTTTTATTGGTAAGATAAACTTCCTCAGACGCTTTGTGCCAAATTTTTCTGAAATTCTAAAGCCTATTACTAACATGTTGAAGAAATATGTTGTGATAAAATGGTCCTCGGATGAAAAATCATCTTTCCAAACAATCAAGCAAGCTTTAGTCGAAGCACCTGTATTGGCCAGCCCTGACTATACCAAAGATTTATTCATCTTCTCCTTTGCCTCAGATGAAACAATTGTTGTTGTACTATTGCAGAAAAACGAAGAAGGGCATGAGCAACCCATAGCATTTTTTATCAAATCCCTCCGAGTTTCCAAGCTCAAGTATGATATATTAGAAAAGCAGGCTTATGCACTATTCAAAGCACTCAAGGCCTTCCGGGTTTATGTGCTACAATCTAGCATAACGGATTTTGTTCCTAGAAACAATGTCAAAGAGATTTTGGTCCAGCCAGACAGCGAGGGGAAAAGAGGAAAATGGATTGTCAAATTGTTGGAGTATGACTTGCACATAAAGCCCACCAAGCTGATCAAGGGGCAAGGATTGGACAAATTGCTATCAGAATCAAACTGTAAGGTGCTAGAATTGCATCATATTTTCACCCAATCAGATACACCCATCATACAGCCTGGACAAGACAGCTTACAAGTATTTGAAAAATATTCCTCTTCACCTTGGTATAAAAACATCATCTATTTTCTACAAAATTTTGAATGTCCACCAGATGTGAAGAAGACAAAGGCCAGGTCTCTCAAGTTGAAAGCCATCAAATTTTTCATTTCAAACTAGAGCTTGTATTGGAGAGATCCTGCTGACATTCTGTTAAAATGACTTGTTGGAAATGAAGCCAAACAAGTCACAGCAGAAATACACAGAGGTGTGTGTGGAGTTCACCAACATTGGAAGGCCACAACGCTCAAGATCCCGGGGGCAGGATACTACTAGCCCACCCTTTTCTCTAATGTGTTTTCCACTATTAGATTATACAATAAATGTCATATTTTTGCAAGGAAACAGAAGTTACTATCACTTCCCCGGAAACCTATCAAATCTAGTAGTTTGTTTCAGCAATGGGGGTTAGACTTCATAGGAGAAATAAATCCACCCTCTAGTGGACAACACAAGTGGATCCTCACTGCCATCGACTACTTCACCAAATGGATTGAGGTTATGCCCACCAGGAATTCCACGGACAAGGTAATCATGAATTTCCTGGAAATTGATATTTATTCCAGATTTGGTTTCCCCAGTAATCTTGTAATAGACAATTTCCAAGCATTCAAGTCCAAAGCCATGATTCACTTCTGTGGCAGTCAAAAAATTGCCTTGACACATTCCACACCCTATTACCCTCAGGGAAATGACCTGGAAGAATCATCAAACAAGATTCTCATCAGGATCATTAAAAATTTGTTGACTGAAAGCAAGAAATCCTAGGACTCTAAACTCAAATATGCCTTATGGGCTGACAGGATCAGCACTAAGAAGTCTCTGGGAACCTCACCATTCCATCTTGTTTATGGCATAGATGTCATTTTTCCTACTCATCTTGGTATACCAGTCCAGAAATTCTTCCAGGAGGACATTAAGGAACCCAATGCAATCCAAAGGAGAATCTTTCAAATTATAGAAGTTCAACAAAGAAGAGAAGCACTAGATCAGAGGACAAAAGCATACCAGAACAAGATCAAATCAGCCTTTGATAAGAAAACCAAGAAGGAGAATTTTCAGGAAGGTGACCTGGTTTTGAGGTGGGATGCTAGAAGGGATGACAAGTCCAAGCACAGTAAATTCGACAACTGCTAGTTTGGCCCTTTTAAGGTGATTAAAGTTTTGGACAACAACACGTTCATCTTGCACAATCTAGATGATATAGAGATCTTTGAAGGCCTAGTAAATGGACGTTTCCTGAAACACTATTTTGTTTGAGGATGGGGGAAGGTCCCTCTTGTACCATAGACACTTTCCTTTATTGTTTCTTTTGATTAGTTAGTTGTGTGTGAATAAAGACTCCATAGCCCAACAAGGCACTGGGTGTAGTTTTAGTTTTTAATTCAATAAAATGCATGGCTGAGGGACAGTAACAGATATGCAGGGCTGACAGATAGAAACATGGGTAAGTGATGAAAGGTAAGAGCAGTTATCTGATCTCAAGGCACTAATCTATAGTTCTTAGCACCTCACAGGGATGAGCTATCCCCAGTTGGAGCCAATGTTGTAACCTGGGTTTGCATCCCCTGCCTCTCCTCTCTTTCTCCCTATGCCTTCATCAATGCTTCCTTTTTTTGGTTGGTTAAGTTAGTTTCCCACTACTGAGTGTCTTGGGCCTTATTATTTTTTGAGTCTTCGCACATTTTTGTTTCTTCTTTTCTAAAACGATAAAATACATGTCATATTTGTTTCAGAATGTTTGTCATCATGTGCACCATTGATTGAGCTCACCGCAGGTCTACCAAGCCTTTTCTATGCATAGGAAATGTTCGTGCACGTGATGCAGCAATCGAGAGCAGCAAATATCGAGCTCAACTTGTGGGAATAGACATGTTAATTTTCGACAATAGAGATCCATTAGGTCAAATAGATCAATCGCTCTCATCCATTTGGGTTCCAGAATCGCACGTGTTTTAATATCAAGTTCAAAGTACTGAGTCCCCAAAGACCCGAAGTCCCGAAGTAAATATAGATCATTCATGCATCATGAAATGTGGTGACAGATCATTCACTTAGGAGATTTTCCTCTGGGATATTTTTCATGTTTCACATTCAAAACACTCGAATCCCGAAAGTCTGAAGTGAATCTAGACCATCGATCTCAAGACAACGAGAACCGTCGATCCTTGCAGCAAGTAAATATCACCTGAATCACAGATCGTCATCATATTGAAGACCACACTTCATTGCAGGGACGTAAACTGCTTGAGCGTTAATTTTCCTAAGTGGTCGCGCAATTGGAACCATGGTATTTTTGGAAGGGTACGTGGCATCTCATGGTGGATTTCGGGCCCAAAGTTGGTCTGGATCCAAACCACCCTCAACACATCTTGCAATCACATGCCTGAATGACATCAGATCATCGTGTCACCTCTATGTCACCTTCGATAATCCCACTCACTACTCTCTCTCCTCTCACCACCCAACACTTGTCCTCCGTTAACCCCCACACTGATATCCATCGACAGTGGTCCACCTCTCCAGATCAATGGTCCTTGTTGCAACTCAGACCCGCCCAGACCATTCTACCTTTAACGGTGGGGGGGGTCTGAGTAAGTAGTTTTCCCATCATGGGCCCTACCTAACGTCGTGGCTCCTCAATAACTCGGATCCCCCCC
>SNQJ01S0021636.1:4948-26678 GCA_010110895.2 Picea sitchensis | reverse complement strand
GTTTTTTTTCAATACCGCCCCCTCTCGCATTTCACCACATGTTCTCCACTCACTTCGCAACCTATCTACTCTTCCTCTCCCTATGTGCCACCTGTATCCTTCTCTACACATCGCCAACTCCATATTCTCTATACCTCCATCATATTCACACCTCCTCTCACTTTGACATCTGTCTTCACACGTCATCTACCCTCGCGTCCATTCATCTCGTCTCCTGATTGGATGCTCGCCTCCATATCTCCCCTCATGCCCGATGGGCCGACAACCATTCTAGTGAATCTATTTCATAGGTATAGATGGCATCTGACGGGGTCAATACAGAGTGCGCTTAGCTTCCGAAATCTCAAGAATAGACAAATAGTTAAGTCTCAGTCACATGTCTATGCAGATTAGTTTCAGAAACACTTCAGAAAACTCTGCTCATGCAGCTGGTTATATCCAGTGGCCTTCAACATCTTGCAGACATGCCATCGTTCAACAAAGAGCTCTTCTCTGTCACTCTGAGGCCTATTTTCGGCCACTCATTTCCTCCAGTACATGCATCAATTTTGTCATAGAGACAGTACTAGTTTTATTTTATTAAGTCCAACATTTTCCTAGATTAGATGCAAGAGTGGTCTTCTGTGTGTGATAAGAACCACTCTTGTTGATTAAGTCCAATGTCTTAGTAAAGTTAATTATTTGATTTACAAACAGTTCCATATATTTAGGTCCTAGTCCCCTAAGGATGAGAGCCTCTGAAACTCTTTTAAATAGTTAGTTTTTGGATATTGCAAAGGTCACATTTTTTGAGGAAAGAATAGCAATACAATAGATTGGTTGGACCCATTTTATGCATGGTTAAATCTCTCTACGTGGTGAACATACTCTTGATGATAGTGTTAATTTCAACTCTTCATGTGTTTTCATTCTTATCTTGAATACAATTTTGATTTGTGCAACGTACATTTAATTTCCTTTCATCTATTGTATGACTTATTTTTACTGATATGCAACCTGTCAAACAACTAATGCTTTGGTGAAAAAAAAATTATGCAACCTGTGGGATTTATTGTCTTTTGATACATGTTTGATGTCTTGAAATGATATTTCAAGTATTGAACTTCTTGCAGCGGATTATTCATTGAATAGTTTGTTCTTTCCCTCTGTTTTCTATTATTTCATTGGTCTTTCATTAGTGTGCCATCGACCAAGGAGGGCCCTCATCCATATCATTCTTCCAATCCAACCTTGCCTTTGTCTTGATAGAATAACCCTCTAACCAACCAACAAAAAGTTAAAAGAAGCAATCATTCTAAACTGATAGGTGGCCTAGATTTTCCCTTTAGCAGTCAAGTGCAAACCTTAGAACCAACAAGGAGGAACATCCTTGGTCTGTAGCCAATTGTTGGACGTTTACTTGCAAATATAAGTGCTCTCTATGTTTTTTGTATAATGTTTAATTCTGCTTTGTATTTAATTATCTCTGAGATATGTATTTTTAATGTGCCTGTCTGCGGGTTATTTGCTATGGCACGTTGTTTACTTCTTATGATGTAGCATGGATCTTGTCTTATGCATGTGATTTTCATGCCACTTAATTAACTTAGGAGTGATTCGAATTGAGATAATTCACTGTGAAGTGAGTCCCTAGACTGCAATGTGCCTCGACTACAGGTGGCTAGGTGTGTTGCAGTCGGATTAAGTGGTGTAGCCGGCATGTGGGTGGCTGGGTACATTGCAGTTTGGTATCAGAGCTACAGGGTTGGGTCTGTTGGTCAGAGTCTTGTGGTTGAGATTGAATTTTGACCTTGAAGTTGAAAATCTCAAGAGGAATGGCATTACAGAATCTACGCAGGGGATAGAACGTCAGAGATCCTTTGTAAGGGTTCGAACGATCATGACTGTCCCTTTTGAATTTGAGAGAGATCACCATTGTGTGATCAAGAGAGATCCAGTATCATTGGATCAGAGGGAAGGTGAACAAGGATCTTCCGATGAAGGCAAAGAAAAGGTTAAGTCACAACTGTCAGATCTCATTGGAGAGAAATCGAAGGTGGGGAGCCATTGCAGGGATCGAGAAGAAAATTAAAGTTTTTGCAAGTTGTGAGCCCGAAATTGCTTAGGAATTTTGATCTTGATATATCAATAGATCAACGGTGGATATTGAGCCCACTATGAATGAACATCTTCTCATTGTGGGGATCGGGAAGGAAATTAAAGCACGAGCAAGTTGTGAGCCTGCAATCACTTAGGATTGTTGATATTGCTATATCAACAGATCAACGGTGGATATCAATCCCACTACAGATGAGCATCTTCTCTTTGCATAGATCGGAAATAAAATTAGAGAGTGAGTGATTTGAGTCTCCACAATCACTCGTGGTCATTTATCTTCAAGCAAGGGACATGTGTCAGGCGATCTCGTACTCTGGGAGGAAGCAAGAAGAAGATGAGTGGGTAAAGGACTCTAGAAAGATCGAAGCTCTGAAGAGTCGGAGTAGATCTAGATCGTTGATCTAGGTGGACACATGGCAGAATGTCCTGCACTTCGACGAATAACCACTTCGGAAGAAAGACGGATGCCAAAAGCCAGAACTCCCTAAGGCCTGAAGCCCAGAGTTCATCTGGACCATCCATCAACAAGGACATGTGGTGCCAGATCTCTCACTTCGGAGACTTAGTACTCCAGAAATTTTTGCAGAGCAAAGAACTAGGGAAAGAACTACCTGAAGTCCCAAAGTAATTGTGGACCGTTGATCTCAAATCAACAAGAACCATTGATCTTTGTAGTAGTATCTCCCAAAGTCCTGAAGTCCGAAGTTAATACAAACCGTCCGATAAGGGATTCACGTGTCGACAGATTGGCCAGTTCGGGAATTCAGAGTTCAGGAGAATTGGAGTGTGCTAGTGTGGAAACCCCTGAAGCCCGGAGTCCCAAAGCTCTAAGAGCCAAAGTGGTGGGTCATGATGACATCACCTGGACATGATTTGGACCCCAGAATGCAAGCGTAAAATCTTATGAAGCCCAAAATTTTGAAGTGACGTGGCTCGTGAACGTGACCTGGAATGACGTGAACACATGGGATGTGTGCCACCTGTCAGTGAGTTTTGAACCTATGGAGGATTGAAATGTTAGTTAGAATGTGACACATGTCACCCGCCTGATTGGGCCACGTGTCCGCTTTTAGTATTTCGCCACATGGCGACAGATCGTGCAGTACGAAGACTAAGCACTCTAGAGGAAAAAGATGTGGCAGTTTGCATTGGGTCGAGAACTCATGAAGGCCCGAAGGTCAGAGAACATATCGACCGTTGATTCCAGAAGACACACGGCAGTATATCTTGCAGTCTAGAGACTTGGTACTACGGGGGTTTTCAAGTCTCTACAAGTAAAAAGTGTTGAAGCGATGAAGTAGTAGAGGACCTTCCATCCAAACACTTGATTAAGATGCATACCGTCGATCTTGTGAAGCCTCCATATGGGGGCAGGGTCATCCATTTGACAGGAGATTAAATATCGATTGTCTAATCCTTATGGTGGAGCTAATGGAGTTTTCTGCAAAGGGTAACTCTGGGAGGAAATCAGAGTTTGGAAATGGAAAATAGCTAAAGGCCAAAGTCCAGAGGGCTTGGTCCCAACTTCGGTCTCATGCTTAGTTAAAAAGGGCCTGGAAGTGAACCAACCCTCGGACTTGGTGTTCGCACAAGCTCCCATGTGGAAGAACATGGAGCAAGGCGCTAAAAGGTGATTAATCCCTTAGACATTATGTTCGAACGAGGTCCTGTGTAAAGAATAAAGAGAAAAGAGCTAGAGGAAGGCGCTAAAGAATTAATAAGCTCACGGTTTCGAGTTGTGGTCATGTGGAACTTGGTTTGAAGGAAGTGCCTTTGCAGTTTTCAACTTTCTATATCAGCTCACGGGGTTGAAAGTAGTTTTTCAAGGACCCCTATCTTTCAACTCCGATATCCGATTGGGGCGATATTTCGGTCGTTGGAAACCTGGAATCATTCTATTTTTGGATAACTATTATAATTGATACAAATTTGTTCATAAATTAAATAGAAAAGGTACCTGTAAATTTAATTGATGATTTTGTATAATATGTATAATTCTAACCAGATGATTGCTTGCAGGTTTGACATGATTAGAGGTATAATTAGATCAATTCAAGAACAAGATCAGATGTTAGGGTCATGGACGCATGACATAAATTACATGAGTTGGATGAGGCAATCAAGAGCTACAAAGAAAGTAATGAAATGTGGACAAAGAACTCAAGAATAGTGGAACAAAAGTATTAGTCAACAATCACAAAATCTGAATAAACTACAAGTACAACAAAAGAAAGAGTCCTCACATAGGATATGAAGATAGCAGGTTAAATATGTCATGGATGGGCATAAAAGTAAAAGTGTGAAAGAGATCCACTCTTGATATCAAATTCACAATGAAAAGAAGGATGCCAATGCAGAGAATTGGGAATGCCCTCTCACTTAAAAAGTGGCATTGAGTGAAAATGGACTTCCATTGGGAATGATATTAACTGTGAAAGGTATGGTTTCACAGGTAAAGGTTAATGAAGTAACCTAATGGAAAACTAAGGAGTGATAGTATTTGATTCGAGAACATTGTAATAGAGTGATGGAATTTTTGAGCTACTTCATTCCAGGGTGTTGGAATGTTTCATAAAAGTAAATTTGGATATGAATGCCTAGGAGAGGCTGCTGAAAATAGAACACATTAGTTGGATTGCAGACTGGCCAAGTGGAACTTGGATGGAAAGTGTTCAGACCAAGGAACCATGTTTCATATGAGTAGAATGGAAGAGCATAAGGCAGCAAGG
The DNA here is from genome assembly GCA_010110895.2 of Picea sitchensis. Lineage (NCBI taxonomy): Eukaryota > Viridiplantae > Streptophyta > Pinopsida > Pinales > Pinaceae > Picea > Picea sitchensis. The sequence goes on along the minus strand of SNQJ01S0021636.1, from coordinate 21,852 downwards.
ATGTGAAGGAGTTCAAGGACAACCAGCTACAACATATATAGATAAATAAATAAGTGAATTAAAACATAAATTCACTAGAGGGCATGAGACATACAATGAAGTTAAATTGCATATGAATTAGTAGGTATGCTGACAGTAAATTCTTGGTGCATAGGGATGTGTACTTTTTCATGCAACGAGAAAGATCAAATCCTTCAGGTGGAAACTGTTCCAAATTTTTTGAGCTTGAAATGTTGTATGCCTCTTAATGCATGGTAAACACTGAGTTAAGATGGATCAATGTTGGTTACATTTCCAAATTTTTACTCTTTTTTTTGAAATCACATAAGCCTTTTCTTTACTATTTTTTTTTCTATAAAAGAATTGCACACACTTACAATTTAAAATTAGAATTTGCATAAACTTTAACCATGTGAAAAATGTCATATTCCCCTCCTTCACGGCTATATAAATGTGTAATTTTCTTTGAGTGATTTCTCATCACTTTTCCTGTGGCCAATCCACCTCCCTCCCTCTTAATTAACATTGCTTTTCTACCCCCACCAGTAGTCTTTGTATTTGCTTCTGTATTCTTCTCTATTGTGCCATAAGAATATTAAGAAAGCCATGGATATTGTCAATTCAGTCTGCCAAATGATGAATGAGGTTAGTCATGAGAATGAAAATTGTCATATTTTACAAATAGATTTGAGGTTTACAGAGAATATTCTGCTCGATATTACTACCCTCTTCCAAGAGAAATGTAAATAGGACCAAGATCTACCTTCGATTCAGACTAAGGAATGGGCATAGAGGCTTTAGCCCAAACGTTCAACTATTTATTCATGGACTTAATTTTTTATTCCCACACAAGACGAGATCTATGGACCCTTATCAATGTTTACCTCGACATATATTATAACACATGAAAACATGCCATACTTCTGCTTAGATTTGTCAATGTAGTTTCCTCAAGAATTTTCTATTTATTCTTTAGACTTGTCATTCCAATAGTGAAAGGGATTTGGGAAAATTATACCCAAATTGGGTTGTGTTGACGGGCATTTTTGACACACTGTCAACGAGAAGGGAAGATTCGGTCCGAGGTTGTCTAGTTAACCCAAGTCATTTAAAATAACCTACCCTGACGGGTTTTGTGGCTCCGTTAGCAAATGAAAACAATAAAGTAAACTAAGACAGATACAAACTATCTATCGATACAATCTCACTACATACATTAACTGATAATCCTATATGTTAATATATACCTAACATACAGTCTTATTATATACAATATGTATGTACATATACAAGGTTTGTGTAAAGCCTTGTGAAAATGAAAGTTTTACTACTGAAACAAAGTTTGAGTAAGATATAACACTAAGGAAATTATTGTATAACTATATATACACAAACAATAAAATGAATGAATAAATTCCATAATGATATAACTATAATGAACAAAGCATTTAAATTTGAATTATTGAATCGTTATTCTTTCACAAAATAAATAAATCAACTAAAAAGAAAGTAATTAACCTGATTTTGATTAGCAATAAAATAAAGTACTAAGCTATTTGTCTTTCTACATAATGCAAGCTCCAATACTGTTTTCCAAGCAGAAACCTCTGGCAAGAGGAAAATAATGATATTTTTTGAAGTAACTCAAGGAATTTTATATTTCGAAACCAATCTATATGAAACAGAAAGACGAATGTTTTTCTGATGTGACTTTATATGATTCAAGATCTAGAGATGGAATCAACTCCAATCTCTTGCAAATGATTATAACAAATTCTAACATCCGACATAAACTCAGAATGTACAGATACTTATTTTACCTTTAATTAGCCACAGGGATTATAATAACCATAAATCATGGACCATACAAGATATAAGAACAACGTGAAAACATAAAGTGTTGAACAAACTAAAGCTAATTCACAACCTATATGTTTTCATGCTCAAAAAAATATGAAAGTAATATGACAATAATCACATGATATATTTTACATAAGGACTAAAGCCAAAATCACACGATATTTCATATCATTCCAAAAAACATAAGTCCATCTTCAGGTCCCAAAAATAATACCCACGTCTCTAGGCAAGTACCAATATTTAAAATATGTTCATGATATGTTTCTTATATCTTCTTAGATAGAGACATATCTTCTTTAATAAGTCTTTTCTAGAAAATAACCAAAATATAGGTCTATTGTAACAGCCATTCAAAAATAGTTACATAATTAAAATATTATTGAAATTGTTTTTAAAGAAAAAATTGCAAATTTGGAGCATCTCCAACAATTCACTTGTTCCATCAACCATTTCAATTTGTTCCTCTTCAAACCTGAGAAGAAAAATGAAATTTAATTTAGAAAAAGAATCTAATAGAATAATTATAGACAAGATATAGAATCTATGATTCTGTAGCTAGTCTAATAAAACAAAAACAAAACAAATTATGTTATAATAAAAAAATCAAAACATTAATTCCAAGAAATTTGTTTACCCATTAAACATTTGAAAAAGAGGAATCAGATAATTTTGAGTTCCTAACATCGTTGAAGTTGGATGAGTTTTTGATAACGATATCTCCTGATTTCCTGGATCTTTTTCTATCTTTGGGGGAAGCTTTTGCACACTGGCTCTCATATCCATGTTTTCTCTTTCTAATACCATGTTTCAAGAAATTACATGATTAAGCCGAGCTTGCAAATAAGGGATATCTTGATAGTACCTCTGGATCCAAGTGAAACATTCTTCACAATATACATGTTCCAATCTCATTAGAGGGCACGTATTATCTAAGTTCAATGACTTATATTGCATCATTGCCTTTTTTAAATCATATTGTATTCCTGAAAACCCCTCTTTTTCCCTTAAAAATGGAGGCATGTTTGAAACAAAATCATATTGGGGTGAATCCACTCTAGTGGAATCAGATCTTACACCCTCGATAGAGATCGTATCTTCAATAACAATTGTAGGAATGGGTTTATCACGATTCTGATATTGGTTCCTTGTCATCCTTGATAGAAGTATACCACTCCTCTTATTTCTAAAATATAGGTCATTAAAATCCTGTGTGACTTACTTACCCTATCTTTTGATTTTATTTTTATCCTTACTAACTGTGGTTTTTACAAGATCAGGGGCAACCGGTGACCTATCTCTTAAAAGACTCATAATTTCTTCCAAGGATTTATTTGGAACGAAATCGCATTTTTTGGAGGTGACTTCAGCTATCAGAAGAAAATCAATTGAGGTATCAGAAGGTAAGATAGAGTCTTTCAGGACTTGTATCTCAAATCAAAAATTTTGTAGAGAATGAGACAATACATTTGGACTAACAGGTTCATCAACACTCAGAGGTAAACTAGGAACAGGTTCAGATGGCAAAGGAACAAAGCTATTCTTTATTACAAGGAAAATCTCTCTATGGCTATGGTGAATCACAACAGACGGAAATGACTACATAAATCAACTCTATCCCAACAACATGCTATATAAACCAATGTGCAAGAAAGATAAGAAAGAGGCCTACCTCATCCATATGTTCGATGATGTTCATCGTTAAGAACTTTGACCAAAAGCTATATACCTGCAAAAAGTTCTCAACAATTAAGAAAAAACAAGCATATGGTGGCAATATAAAATTCTTAGCACATTAGATAACATAATCCATCAATATACATAACAAATACGCTCACAGATAATAATACATATATTTGCAAGATATGAATTGGATGGGAAAGGATTATTTCTATTAATAAATGATCAGTAGAAGTGAAAATATTACAAACTTCTGTGTCGACATGGTTCGAAACCAAGAAAGTTCCTTCCTTCCAATTGGGCCTCCACCACTTCAATCCTCCACCAAAGGTAGTCTCATATAAGGGAGACAAAGAGGTTCTCCATCAATAAGGGAAGAGCTTGGGGGCTGAACACTATGTTCAAAATTAAAGGACAAAGGGATGCAGACTCAATATGAAGTAAATAATTTCTCCATAGTAACTTTGCTCTCAAGGTTGAATTCTCTCCCTTTTTCCATAGCTCAGAATTGGCTTCTTTATAGCCTTCAAAATGAAATTGAAGGGCCGAGTTGGAACGTTTCCAGTATATGGAAGGCCAAGGATCATAGATCTCCTGTCGTGACATGGAAACCTGACATTTAATTTTGATTTTTTGGCACAAATCCTGATGTACGCGGGCTGTATTGGAGCATCCTACGTATACGCTTGTTGTATAGGGTGCAATATGCGTACAAGTGGAAAAAATTTATATTTTTGTCTCCGGACTTTAGTAACAGGGAAGACAAGTCTGCATAGGGAAATGGAATAAGTCCCTATCTGCAAGATTGCATAGGGTGAGGCAAATCTTGTTCTAACATTGCTAACAAGAAAACTTTGCCAATTATCTCCTAACTTCATCAATTGGGAATTAACCAGAACCCAAATTAGGCCATGGGGGAATAAAATGGACTCAGAGTTAGGGTTTTGTCTTTGGTAAAACCTGGACATTTTCTGAAGACTCTTAAGTAAATAAAAAGGAAAGTTCAACTTAAAACCCAGGAATACCATCTATAACTGTATACGAAACAAAAACACCAGTCTGTAATGTCCCTCAAAGGTCATAGATTGTTTAATTATCAGCAACAAACCATGCCAACGAGTTTTGAACAACTGGATAGGCGTACCTTTTACATTATATCGCGATTTTCTGGATACCAATAGTAAATTCCACGAGATTACCTCTATCTTCATATTTTTGAACCAGCGGTCCCTTTCCCATGATAGACCAGTGGCCTCAGCTATGGATTCTTCATTTCCTTGCAACTGTAAGTCGCCTACATTGGATTTGGCACCGTCAAAAGTCTTGGCAAAGGCCTGTGAAACTTCTAGGTTAAAGCCAGTAAAATACTGAATGAATTTAACCCAACCAAAAAGGACGAGGTCATCTACAATGTCGTCATGAGATAGCAAATCCTGTGATCAATTCGGCTCCACCCTAGCCATAGGAGCCATCAGCTTGCGCACAATATACCAAAAGATGAAAAACGAAGGGGTATGCTCTCGAGCCAACCCAAAACAAATGGTAGATTTTGCATGGATAACGGTGACTCATAAACTAAGGGCTCAGAAGGAGTATGCTACCATGACTTCCACCTTAAGCGTTGATTAAACACCTCGAACCAGAGGACCAAAAACTCAAAAACTACTTCGTCTCCTAAAACCTACTCTCTGGTTACGAAGGACCATCCAAAAGATGAAATGAATGTGCTCATTGATGAATGGGACATAGAGGTAATGGTTTCATAGCACGATCAGTAGCCAGGTCATACGTTGATAAGACAGTGATAAAACAGTTTAATGCAAGATTCAGATCATATGGCAAGGTAATAATAACACAACCAAAATCGCAAAGGGTAAGGAAATAATCAAACTTTCAAAATTGTTTTAATCATAACATTAATCACCCATGATTTGGTTCTATCCTTATGATATAAAATTTTCACATGACCACATATTCACCAAGCTTATATGTTTTGTGATTGTAGGTGTTCCAAAGGTTTGTTTGATTTTACAAGGAGAAAACCTTTAGAGTTTAGTTAATGTGTTTATAAAAAGATTTCAATTTCATGCTTGCCAGTCATGAAATTGAAATGGGTAAACGAGTCAGCTATCAATAAAATAAAACTTAAAACAACTGATCAACCAAGTAATCACTCAAAAACAACATTCAATTTCGTTCGTAAATAAAAATTAGGCAGCGGTTGAAATTTTCCTTTGCAATTTTTGCGCTTCAAAAATCGATGAAGTGATATGATTGTTGGCTACCAACAGGTTGTTGAAGGAACGTCTAAGTTAGGATCAAAAGATATAGACCAATGTTTTAGGTACATTCTAGAAGGACCCATAACTATGAGAAACTTTTAAAAATGAATTCCTTGTCTTCTTAAAGCTCAGACAAAAAGGTGTAATACCCTCTACAGTAGAATTTACCTTTGATTAGGGTCATGTAGTTATTTTGCATCCAATATTCCATCATTTTAGCGGAGATAGAGATAAATAAACTATCCAATCATAGCTCTTTTCACCAAAGCGAATTATTTGAGATGAGGGGTTATCGATGGTAATTTAAGCTTTGGAGTAGATTTGAGTTTTTGAGATAAGCATGATGGGGATTACTTGCAAGTTGGGGTTTTTTTACAAGACACATATACCAATTAATTGAAATTAATATCTTCAACTGTGATGAGATTTAGAAGGGATTCCCTCACCTAAATCCATGGCCATGTGGATCAAGTCAGCCTAGAATGGTATAGATAGTGGCTAGGGTTTGAGAGAACTCATAAATAGTATTAAAAAAACATATTTTGTTGTAAGACTCACAATATGGTGATTTCATGGGTAAAATCAAAATTTAATGTGTTTCATGGGATATATTACAATGGAAATATGAAGAAATTGATACAAGTCACACCATAAATATGATACATGATCAAAATGAAGTAGAAGAGAAAGTCTTGTGACTAAAACAAAACCTCTTCTACTCAAGTATTAGTAGCCTCGTCACCTTATTCATTGGTATAGACATGCCACCTTGCTCTCAAGTACTAGACTCACATCATTGATGAATTCTAAGCCCATTTGATGTTTTGTCTTTGAGGGAATGAAGGGATTGAGAATGTTCATTATTATGGTTTGGAATGGCAACTGAGATGCATACACAATAGTTATGTATTCATGTTAATATCATTACAATTTATCATGTTACTTATTTTATTTTTGACACTTTGGTTTGCCAATTCTTGGGGATCATTGTTGTTTGTGTTTTTCTCTATTGGGGGTTTCCTCATTTATTGTTTTGTAAAAATCCTTTTCATTGTGGGTTCATTCTAAGAGCTTTGATACTCTCAGTTGGGGTTCGGTTTTTTTGACAAAGAGATCAATGGAGTTTTTCTTTTGGATCTCTATGTTTGAAAAAAATCTAATACATACTCCATTGAATTTTTTTTGTAGGGTTTTGAATGCTCGTATATGTTGAAAGATACAATCTTTGTATAGGTTTGGTATAGTTTTATCATTGGTTAAATAAATATTTGATTGAATCTAAAGATTTCTTTTAAATGGTTCCAATTATTTAAATGGTTCAAAGTCTTATTTGAAATATTATTTGAACTCCATGGTGTTTCATTGACTTTTTGTTGTTGGGTATTTTTGTTGTAATAAGTAACTGAGGCTACATTAATATGTACATCCAATGTCACAACACCAACACCACAAGTCTTATCATGTGTTGATTTTTAACTACAGATCTTGTTATGAAATCAATCACAATGAATACCTAGAATGGTACAATGGTGCCTTCTTATTACAATAATTGTCACTGGTATTAAATATGGTGAAAATTAGCCCTTTCTATTTTTGTGGGTCATTTCCTTAATTCTTATGCTTTTAAGACATTAAACACTAGATAAAGGATATTGAGTAGCATGTCTTTGATAATGTGAACGTCATATTGGTTGTATACAAGGATGATATGGATGAAGGTAAGACGGTACATTATCTTCATTTCTGTCAACATATATTGCCTCAGTGGATAATTGTGCTTTTAATTCATCAAAAGTTCTTATGGTGCACTATATTATTTTACCTTAGTTTTTGTTCTTAGGATTTTGTTCTAGCTAGATTTGTCCATTTCCTTATAATCTTCTTTTGATTCATCTTATTTGTAATTAAATGTCTAGGTATCTTTTAGGATGCCTCAACTTCTCACAGTGAAGCACTTGCGGATGGGTATGACATTAAGTTTTTTGAAATTGTATGTTTTGTGTATTTTTTAAATTAAGTTTTTTGAAATTGTATGTTTTGTGTATTTTTTAAATATAGTTCATGATCTTAGTTTTTGGGTCACATGGTTTCTTCTATAAAATTTGAATGTGATGAAATTATATATTGCTTACTTCTTCCAGGTTTTTTGCAATTGTATGTTTTGTGTATTTTTTAAATATAATTCATGATCTTAGTTTTTGGGTCACATGGTTTCTTCTGTAAAATTTGAGTGTGATGAAATTATCTATTGCTTACTTCTTCCAAATTGCGTTTTAGTTGTAGAATGCTTAAAAGTTATGTCAACTTGTATTTACGACATGCCAAAACAAAAATTAATGTGCAACGTGCCTTCTTTTCAATTGCAAAATATAGCATGAAAAGTCTTTATAGGATTGATTATAAGTCATTTTTATGTGTCTCGACTATGACTATGCCAATATTTATATTCTTTTATTTACTTTTTCATGGATGTTTTGGTATGTGAGAACCACATATACATATAAAGGTTAAATCTAAAATTGCAACAAAAAAAAGCATTTTTCATGGATGTTTTGGTATGTGAGAACTACATATGCATATAAAGGTTAAATCTAAAATTGCAACCAAAAAACACATGTTTCTCATCCACATATTATCACAATCAACAATTCAAACCTAGTAGAAGGTCTAACAAATGTTTCATTGAAATCAAACTACTACAATTCTTGGTGTCGTACAACATGAGTTTATGTTGTTATCATTTTTTTTTTCTAATTATTGATAATATGTATGAGGTTTGTCCTAAAAAGTACCATGGGAATGCATGTTATTTTAATCAATCCTTTAATTGGTTATCCGGTAGTTGTGTAATGTGTTGTGAGATGCTTTCCTCATACATATGTAGTTTACTAGCATGATATCATGGAAATATTGAGTAAATCACCCATTATTTTGTGGGTGGTGCAAGTTAATGATGGTCTCTCATGACGTGTTACTGACAATGCAAACATGGAAAAACAACAATATGTTAATTTGGAGGGATTATTCAAGGTACTTTTACAATGAATTTCAATATGGTGTAACAAGATGAAATGTAGGAAATTGAATTAGTTTTCTGAATATACAATTTTTTTTTATAGAAATAGTGAATAACTATGTGAAATTTAAGTTTTTCTAACAATTGTGTGTTATTTTTCAAGAAAAATATAAGGTATATGTCTCTGCTAGTGTAGGTTTTGAGTACCTTAATGATGGAATTTCCTGAAAAACTTTGTATAATTGTAGAGAACCCATTTTTCTAGTGTAGAGTATTTTTTCAAAATTTATCGTATTATATATATATATATATATATATACTTGAAATAGAGCCCAGGGAAACCAACCGAGCACTTCCCCTCATTTCGAGGATGGAACTCGAGGTAAACCAAATTTTGTAGAAATCTGGGGCTTTTTCGATAGCTTGCTCATTTAAGAATTCAACATGTCACTTGTGGGAATTGAACCTGGGTAGGGGGGAAAACACCCCTCAACAAAAATCACTCAAGCTAAACTCAATTATATATATATATATATATATATATATATGAAAGACAATTTATCATTGAATTACAACAACTTCTGTTAGTGTAGGCTACAAGGGTCTTAACATTACCAAACAAATTTTGTTTTTTTTAGATTATAGATCTCGGTCTCTTGTAGTGTGATATATAACTTATTTTATAAATGGTTAAACTAATAAAATGTTATATCATAAATGTATTTTAGGATTTTGATATATGTCAAGACAAAAATAGATTAAAAATAGAAAACAATATTAATTTAAAAAAAATTATATATTTGGAATCTGCATAGTCGACTCTATATATGTTTGTAGTTTCATCGACAATAGATTTATGTAGGATATAGAAAAATAATGTGAAAAATAGAGATATTGAGATGTGTTTGTTGGAAGATTGGTTGTTGTCATTGATGTCAACCCTAGCCATTGGCTTTTGGACCCCACAGTTGATCGAAGTAGATAGACATGAAGCAAATTACACATTCAGATACAACACCCATGGATGGATAGTATAAGTCATGTCACTTCCAGTGGCATGTGGCACGTCACGTGGATCCTCACGATTGAGAAGAAATGAATTTTTGAAGATGACAATGTGAATTGAAGAAGAAACTACATGTCGGCCCTAATGTTAAAATGAAGTGATATAAAGGGTATAAATACATATCATTATACATTCATTTTAAACACACAGAAGTCAAATTGCAGAGGAAATATGAAGTAAAGAAGGTCAAATTTAAAGGGAGGATAAAGTCTTTTGGTGATGTGTTCTAAGGTATGTTATTGACAGGTCATCTTACCATTTTCGCTATAAATTTTTTTCTAGAACGATTCGGATGGTGAAATTAAGAGGCTATTGAGAATAAATATCTAGGTACCTGTGGTAAAATTTTCAGCTCTTTGTTCGCTATAATTTTGGAGATACACTCTGTGGAAGATAGGGTTTTTGACTAGTCTAGAAGCTAGTCATAAACATATGTTCCGGGTAAAATAGTCATAACGTCTTCATAGAGAATCCAAATTAAGTGAGACCAATTGCATTGAAAAGAGTACAAGCATTCGTTTCTTGTGTACAAATTTCAGAATGTTATGTTAAATATTGAGCGCGGGGAATTATGTACAAGTTCACTCTCCTAAATAAACCAGAAATTAATAAGGTCTACCATTTTTTCTATAACTCCTTTTCTGGGAGGATTCAAGGAGTGAAACTTGGAGGCGTTTCATATAATACATTGAGTAATATTATCTATAGGATCAGAGTATTCCAAGAAGTGAAGAATTGCAGAATTTGAATAAGTCTCAGGAAGCATTATCAGGTTCTATGTGATGGTTGGTTGATGGTGATAATTTAATGTAAATTTTTATTATCTCTCATATATTCTTGGGTGTAAGGAAGGGGCAAGGATGGAGAGGTAAACCCTCTCTTGATATTTGAGGATTGTATCTTCCTTTTGGAGGTTTATCTCTCCCTTTATATTTGGAAGTTGTATCTTCCCTTGAAAGTCATTACTTCCCTTGAACAATAACTATTGATTATTTCTCATATATTGTGCATGGTGTATTGTGATGTTTTGGTGTAACTCTTCTACTATGGTTCATTGCTCATTGTATATAATTGAATATATAAACTGGTTGAAGTATAAGTTGATTTTTTTTTAAATTGTACTTGATACGGATTCACCCCCCTCTCAGTATCAACAATTGGTTTCAGAGCGAGTTACCTTCAGTACAGTTTAACCACTAGAAGGAAGATCCTAAGAAGAAATGGAAGAAAACATTCCAAATCGGATTCCACCATTTGATAGAAGAAATTTTGAATATTGGAGTAATAGAATGGAAACTTACTTGAAAGCTCTTGGGGTAGATGTTTGGTTCTCATTTGCTTCGGGATACAATGCTTGGAAGAAACCAAAGATTGCAGCTCAGAAGGAAGCAAGAAGGAACAACAAATTGGAAATAGATACCATCCTGGATGGATTGACAGATTCAATGAAATCCAAGGTGGGATCATATGCATCAGCAAAAGAGCTTTGGGACAAGCTACATGAGCTTTATGCAAAGGAAGAAGCAGAAGAAGAAGAAGAAGAAGAAGAAGTTGAAGCAAATTACAACACCTCAGATTTCAAAGAAGCAAATAGAGGTGAGTTCTTTTTCTTTAATTATGAAGGATTAGGACATGTTGAATTTGAATGTCCTTATCCAAGGATTGAAATAGATGATACTGAAGAAGAAAATTCAAATGAAGAAGAAGAAAATCATGAAGCAAAAATGATTCAACAAGAAGATGAGAATCTTAAAAAATTGAAGCATGTTGAGATTGAAAATATCAAGCTCAAAAACATGCATAGAAAACTAAGAAGTGAATTGGGTAGTTGTGAAAAGACAATTGAAATCTTGAAGAAACAATTGGAAGACTTTGAGAAACTAAGAGAAGAAACCATTTCCTTGAAAACTCTACTCGAAGAAGCAAGAAGAATAGGAGAAGTAAGGAATGTCCAAATGATGAAGAGAGAAGATTGTGAGAAACTTTAACAAGAAGTTGTTTCATTGAGGAAGAGCTTAAGAAACTCTCAAGTTCCAAAATACTTAACACATCTTGGATGCATTGGTGAAACTTCATACAAAGAATATGCAAATACCAACAAGAAGGTTGAAGAAATGTCTACACAGATAGTTGATGAGAAGTGGACCAGGATACTAGAAAGAACGAATGATTACAAAAAAGATGAATATCCAAGAAAACCTCCTACCTTTAGGAATCAAATAAGATTCAATCAGTATGAAGGAAACTACAGAAGAGTAGATCATGAACCTAGATGGACTACATCACAAAGAAGGTCACTTACTCCCAGGTATCAAAATCTCTTTCTTGGTCATTGTTATACTTGACGAAAAATTTGGACATAAGGAAATTAATTGCAGAATCAATGAAAGGAACAACTATGCAAGAACCATGAATGGTGTAAATAGATTATAAGGAAACAATTGTGGATTTCTCAAAAAAAGTTATAATTCATTTTCCCCATTGATGGACAAAAATATTGTATGCTAAAAATGTAATTATCTTGGTCACAGAGAATGAGATTGCAGATATATGAATGAAGATGCTCCTATTCCAAATTTACCTATGCCAACCACAGTATGGAGAAGGAAAGAGATTCCAAACAATGGAAATTGTTGAATAACATTGACCACTGAAGAATGTAAAGCAGACAATGAATGGTACATAGACAGTGGGTGTTCTTCACACATGACCGAGGATCAAGACAAATTCATCAGCTTGAAGAGAAAGGGTGGAAATGTTGCATTTGGAGATGACTCATATGCCAAAATACTTGGAAAAGGTGTAGTAGATCTTGGAAGCAAAAAAGTAAAAGAAAAGAATGGCCTATTGGTTGAATACTTTAAGCATAATCTACTTAGTGTTAATAAAATGTGTGATCAAGGATATACTCTCACGTTTGACTCAGAAATATGAAAAATCAAAGAAGAAGGTTCAAGAAGTTTGGTTGCAACTGCAATAAGAAGACCAAGTAACATATACATCCTAGATCCAAGAAAAAGCTCCAAGGAAGAAAGAGACCATAAAAATGAATTTTTATTAATTTCTATTGTTCGACAACACAGGTATTCCAACAAAGGACGAACACCTTTAGTAACCACTCACATAACCAGATCAAAGATCAACACACCGATGTTTTCATGTGGTAAAACCCCTACGGGGAAACATCCATGGCCCTAGCCAACGCGACCACTTGGAGCAGTTTATTAATGCAAAAGAAAAAAATTACAGAGAGATTTTAGAAGAGATTTTCTCACAATCGATAATCGAAAAATGACCCTCCATGCTCTTTAAATAGAGATCATGGACTAATCAGGTCTTAATCCATGGATCAATGGTCGTTAATATTGAGGAGAGTATGAATCGTTAGATCACTCTATGTTGGGAACATATCATGACCGTCAAATTTCCTAACCACAAATGCATACTAATGCATACTAAAGAAACACACTAAGAAACACACTTTTACCTAATGACACATTAGACCAAGTATTTCTTAACTAACTCCTAAGTGTCTAAATATCCTAGCATCCCCCCTAAAGAACACTTGGGATAGGATTGAAGGATTTAAGATGTTGACACAATAGGAGAAGGAAGGAGGCATTAGAGCCTATCCCCCCTTAATGAAAACTTCCTGAACTCCTAACATAGATCGAAGTTTGAAAAACTTTTCTTCCGTAACAGAATTTGTGAAAATGTCTGCAACTTGATCTTCTGTAGGGAAAAAGAGCACTTCAATAACTTGATCATGAATGATCTTTCTGATGAAGTGCATGTGTAGCTCGATGTGCTTGTTGCACTGATGTTGAATTAGGTCTTTGGCGATCTTGATGGTACTCTGATTGTTGCACAAAAGGCTGGTTGGATGCTGCTACTCGAATCCAAACTCAAAAAGGATCTGTCGAAGCCACAAGGCTTCCTGACTTGCATTTACCATTGCTCGGTACTCTGCTTCTTCTGAAGAAAGTGCAATAGCATGTTGTTTCTTATAGGCCCAAGTGACAGGTCCTGAACCAAGTGTAAAAACATAACCTGCAGTAGAATTCCAATCATCAGGTCGCCGGCCCAATCTGAATCAGTGAAACCAACCAATAAAGGAGTCCCCCTTGAACTGTAATGTATCCCGAACTGAACTATACCACGGACATAGAGAAGTATCCTTTTAGCTTATTTCCAATGTCTTTCATGGGGTGTTTGCATATATCGGGCAACAAGACCAATAAAAAAGGAAAGATCGGGACGGGTATGAGTCAAGTATAAGAGGCTACCAACTAACTGACGGTACAGGGTGGCATCAACTTCAGGATAAGTATAGGTGGTAGTAAGCTTAACTCTAGACTGGAAGGGAGAAGGGATTGGTTTACAATCATCCATGTGAAAGAAATGAAGAAGGTCACAAGCATACTTAGACTGGGAAAGAAAAATTCCTTCATTGGTTTGCAAAACTTGGAGGCCAAGGAAATAGTGCAAAAAGCCTAAGTCTATCATTTCAAATTTTTTCTTAAGGTTGGTTTTCACATGGTTTAAAATTTTTGAGTCACTACCAATAAGGATAAGGTCATCAACATAAAGGAAAAGGATTATGAGATGGATTCCTAATTTCTTGGTATAGACATTAGGATTAGAATGGCATCTAGAGAATCCGATGTCAATAAGAAAGTTGTCCATTTTGGCATACCAAGCTCAGGGAGCTTTCTTAAGACCACAAAGAGATTTCTTAAGGCGACAAACAAGGCTAGAGTCATTTTGGACATAGCCAAGAGGTTGTTCCATGTATATTTCTTCTTGCAAATCTCCTTGCAAGAAGGTGGATTTAACATCCATTTGATGGACCTCCCATTTATGTGAGGCAGCAAGGGAAAGAACAAGGCGGATGGAATTCATTTTGGCTACAGGGGAAAAGGTTTCATTATAGTCAATTTCTTCAACTTGGGAAAATACTTTGGAAACTAATCGAGCCTTGTGTCTTTCAACACTTCCATCTGATGCATACTTAGTTCTATAGACCCATTTACATATGACAAGTTTTCTTCCTTTTGGAAGAGGTACAAGATCCCAAGTATCGTTTTCCATTAAAGAATGATAATCTTCATTCATTGTTGTATCCCAATCTGGATGACCTTAAGCTTTTGCAAATGTCTCTAGATCATGAGTCTCTGAAACTTGAGCCAAAAGAGAAGAGGCTCACTAGAACTGTGAACGTGTTTGACATTGATATGAAGGATCACCAATAAGACCACCAGTTGCTTCTCGTGTTGAACGGACCCATCTAGGAAGCGGTGGAACTGGGGCTGGTTCAGGTTCAAAGGACTCATCTGGAGGAAGGTGAGCAGGCATAGGTGGATTGTCATCCTCACTATCATCATCTAAAGAAGAAACTAGAATAGGAACGGAAGAAGTCACAAATGCCAAAGATGGCTCGCAGGCCGAAGAAGGCACAATCGTTGAATTAAGCTCGCAGGCCGAAGAAGGCACAATCGTTGAATTAAGCTCGCAGGCCAAGAGATTTTCATCAAATTTAACATCTCTTCTAATAATAATTTCATTAAAATGTGGTTGAAGAAGTCTATAACCTTTTACATCTTCATAATAACCAACAAATATACACTTCTCACTTTTAGGCTGCAATGCTTTCATTTTCTCATTAGGAATGTGAGCCCATGCTATATTGCCAAATACATGGAAGTGACTTGGATCTGGCTTAATTTTAGTCCAAGCTTCTTCCGGTGTTATATTTTTAAGAGCCTTTGTGGGAGTGCAATTGACTATGTAATTTGCACAATTGATTTCTTCCACCCAATACTTTAGACTTAGTCCCTTATATTGGATCATACAATTAGCCATTTCTTTTAATGTACGGTTCTTTATCTCAACAACACCATTTTGTTGTGGTGTATATGGAACTGTGTGTTGCATTTGGATGCCCTGTGTAGTGCAGTAACTTGTAAAATTATTGTTGACATATTCACCTCCATTATCTGTTCTTAACTTTTGAATTTGATTTCCAGATTGCTTTTCTACAAGGACCTTGTAGGCCAAACAGTTGTCAAAAACTTCGCTCTTAAGTTTTAAGAAGTAAACCCAAGTACGTTTGGAAAAATCATCAATGAAAGTTAAGAAATACTTGCACCCAGAAAAAGAAGGAGAAGAAAGTGGACCACACAAATCACTGTGAACATGATGCAAAGGGCTCGAGGTGTGTTAAGAGGCACGCTTGTCAAAACTGTCTCGATGATGTTTTTCGAGAACACAACCGACACAAACACCATCTCTTCATGAAACAGGAGGAAGACCAGTCACCATTTGTTGATTACATAGTTGTTGCAATGAGCGATAGTTTAGATGACCAAACCGCTCATGCCAAAGTTTACTCAAGTCATCGCTATGAGCAACAAAAACTGATGAAAAAGATGATGATCCAAAATTGTCAAACTTGTACAACCTGGTAATATCATCAACAATTCCAGTTGCAAGAACATGCTTAGGATCTTTTAGATCCTTGATTACAACTTGGTTAGGTCAAAACTCTACAGTTTTACCTTCACCTGAATGAGTGATTTGATATACTGATAGAAGGTTAGAAGAAAGACTTGGAACACATAATACATCATTGAAATGACCATTATCTACTTGAACTATTCCAGATCCTACAACCCTAAGAGATCTATCATCACCAACAAATATTTTCTTTGTGTTACATTCACTTATAGCAAAAAATATGTCTTTATCCTTAGCCATATGATACGATGCTCCAGAATCAATAAGCCACTCATCAAAAGAAGAAGAAGTAGAAGTTGTATTGAAGGAGAAACCAAAAGTGGAGAGTGCATGTCCATGAGAAGAAGAAGAAGAAGTAGAATCAATATTGGTGTTGTGTTTCTTCATCGTTCCTTCTAAAGCTACCTTCTTCTTGAAACATTTGGACTCATCATGACCATATTTATCACAAAAATTGCAATGTCTATCAGTCTTCTTATTTTTATAT
>SNQJ01S0021635.1:35549-68004 GCA_010110895.2 Picea sitchensis | reverse complement strand
TTGTTTACAATACAATATACATATAGGAGCCAGCGGCATCCAAAACCCTAACCCAATGACCTGGATTAGTCCAAAACCCTAATTCCTTAACCGGAAATAGAAAACCATCGGCAAAAACCATGTGCCGAAAAACCACCTAATATGTCGTCCCGAAAAAAAAAAATCGGGGGCACTGCCCCCAAACCCTCGCACAGAGGGCTCCGCCCCCTTGCACCCCCCCTCTAACCCCCCTGTGCGCCTAACGTAGACTCTCAAACACTACTACTTGTGCAAAGAATATAACACATACCCAACACTTGTCACCCATTTAAAGTAACTTTAATTATTTGGTGACCTCCTTTTTAATCCTCTTAGTCCCCTTTTTTCCCAATGAGACTATAGCCTAGGGGGAACAAGTAGGCTACTAAGTCCCCCATGGTCAATATCATATGGAAGGGGACATTACACCTCTCTAATCTTCAACCTTCAGTTCTCAATGTTGCTTCATGCTACAAGGTTCAATGAGTGTATTACATTTGATTGCACTTCTCTTTTATTTCAAGCCATCACATAAAATAATTAGGCCCATTAATGGCATGACCGTTTCTAGTAACAAACAATGAACATTGATACCTCAACTGCATTATGTGAACATTGTGCTTGAAACTATCCATTCAATTAGGATTCACAACAATAAAGTGACAATGCACCACATCAAGTAAACACAATGAACTAATCACCACATGGAAAGTCACAATGAAATTACTCAATCCAAGGCTCATCATGAAGGAACAAACATCCAACCATTTACAAATCCTTCAAGCATTAAGACCAAATGATGAAAATGATCACAAAAGGCCAAATGCAATAAATAGGGTAATCACCAAGTGAACTTGTTCCATATTGAATAGGCAATAAATATAGGTGAGATAAAAAACAAGACGGAGCCCCCAATTTTTAGTGTTGAGGTGTCAACAACTACCTAATCTCAAATGTGATGTTGGATTTCTCTCTATCAATGAAGTTATTTATTGATTTCAATTTAGGATTTGATAATTCTCATAGAGGAATCATATGAGATCCTAAATACCAGAAATCAATTGCCATCACTTGAAGGTGGGACACCATTTTTAATTTTAACCCGAAGGGGCTTGGGCCACCTGACCCAACTTAATAACCATGGTGGTTTTGACACTTATTGTCCACCATTTATAGGATGAACTAAGCACTTTTGTGAGATTTGAATTGTAGTGGAGGCTAATATAATATCTCACTTTCACCAACTTGGTTACCCTCGCATGGCTATTGATTTCAATATACAAATTTGATCTCAACTCATTTGACTTGGATAATATTTTCAACCTCACATCTTCAAGAGAACCATGTCTATCCTCTCACATAGATTTTATCTTAGGATTGCACAACTTGAATTGTTTGGTACCTAAAATGTATTCAAAGAAGATACATCTTCAAGCCTTTAACTTCTAGCTTTAAATGTCTCTCCTTAATAGTTAAGACGATGAGTGTTGCCAAATACTCTATATGTACAACCAATGGTTGTTTCCTAATTGATCCCTCTTCATGAACAATCTTCTACAATGACCCATTGGTACTTGCTATTGGAAATATGTGGTTACTACCACCACCTCTACCCAAAAACTATCATTGAGTTTAGTATGTATGATCATGCTCTTTGAATGCACAATATGCTAGTGTAGACTATGCAAAATTTTCTTGATGTTATGTGGATATTAGTTATTGATCATACCTAGTCAGGGTGAAGCATGGAAATACAAGTTGTATGAAGTTAGTGATCTAATGACATGCATAGCTAATGATTGAAGTGTGAGGTCAGCATTGATCTAAATAAAATTGTTGGGATCGATTTACATGAGGTGCTTGACTTACTTATGTTGTGTGGATGTGATTAGATTGCTTCTACTTGAACTAGTTGTAAAAGGATGGATATAAACTACCAACATGTATGGTCTTTAAAGATGAATTTGTGAGGATATTATGGGAGGAGGAGAGGAAATGACCTGAATAAATTGACAATTGCCATGAGCATCTCAAAAAAGACAATGCTCATGGTGAGAGTGCCCCATAGGCAAAGATCTAGTGGCTATGAGGAGGCAATGAATACTAGGATTTTGGTAATGGATCAAGTGTTTAGTCATGATGGAGGTGGAGCATTGACATCTAGAGAAATAATCCCCAAAGAAGATGGAAGGATGCCTTTGATCATGAATGAGCTCAAAAAATGGCATGCTTTTATTTGTTATTCGGCTAAACAGAATCTCAATGGTTGACCAAATCTGGCATATACCAACATAGGAAGGTGTGCATTACATATGAGGAGATGGTGTTTTACAAGGTAGTTGATAATACAACTACACTGTGATAAAGATATCATCTTATCTCCACAAGGACCCTTCAACATACCATGATATTATAGGACACAATTCTAGACTTGGAGAAATGACAATTACAAGATTGGCATGCAAGATAGTCCCTCGAATAAGTGCTTAAAAATGTATGTTAACTTGAAACTAACATAATCTTTTAATGTCAAATTTATTTGAGTTAATTCAAAAAGCGTTGCAAAGGAAAAATAGTGCGTAATTATGGATAAATAATATATTTGGCCCACATGAAAAGGCTTGGTAAAAAAAATATACGGTAGATAAACCTCTAGAGGGCTTGTTATCGTGCAAATTGTAGGTTGGGCAAAGCCCGACCCAATCCACTGGATGGCGATAATGGTGGGAGAGTTTACCTACTATCGCCTTAAATAAACCCTCCCCTCGCTTTAGTTAAGGATAAATCCAACACAAGGGGGGAATCTTGGGTGACCCTAGGGGGGAAATGAGATGGAAAGTGATACTTATGAATGGATGCCCCTATAGGTCAAGTTTCTAAATTGAAAGTAGCTTGTAAATGAGTCTAGGTAGTGGTCAATGGTTGCCAAGAAGTTTGAGTAGCTGTAGATGATGATGGTACATGCCTGAGATATGAGAAACACCAAGAATACAAGCTATATGTTAAGTGGACAAGCAAGTTAAGATTGTTCTACCTATTTGCAGCAGTCAACAAAGATATATATCAGAAAAGAAATGATTATTAGAGTTGCTAAACAAGATGCTAAAGTCAAGTAAATGATGCAAGAGATAAGCTAGAAATCACTAGTATAACCCAAGTATGAAAGCATTAGACTTTAGCAACAAACTAAGTCTGTTATAGACAAGTATTGCAGAGATATAATTGCATCCTTATGGTTGTATCAAAAAACTTGTTACAGCAGAAAAATCAGTCACCAAAATCACAAGTAATCCACCCAAAAAAATGTGTCGAGACTAGTAGATTGTAGGGGTAAATTATTAGCAACTTTTGATGGTTGAATTGTGAGTTATTTAGAGATTTGTTTAGCGTTTTATGCAGCCCTAGTGGCTGTAGATTTAATGTTAAAACAACAACAATAAGTTCTAATAGAAACTAAATGACTTAAGAGCTCAAGGATGCCTTAAGCACATAGAATAATTTCCAATTTACCATCTCAAAATATTGTGTTTTCACGTTTACCAATGCAAAGATTTATTTCTCCAATGCAATTAATATTAGTGTCTTTAACAATTGGATTAAGGATTCAATTAAAAATGAGCTAGCAATGCTATCTCCTTGGGGGTGTAGGCCCTTTTACTCCCTAAGACAAGCAAAACTAGCTAGGAAGTACTAGGAGGGTGTAAGCCCTTTTACTTATCCTAGTAAAACCTTATGCAACAATTACTCCAAGACAAAAATGATGGGATTAGTGGGTTTGTATGCCCTTATACTCCCCAAGAAGTCTAGAAAATTAAACTTGTAACCAAGAAAAGAAACAATACAAGATAGATTCCTCACCTAGTCCAAGAATTAACAAGACAAACCTCTTCTTTACCAAGATTAATCCACCACAATGCAAAATAGTAGCTCCAAGAGAGATAGCGCATTACTTCTTCCACCAATAGCAAAGACAAACCATAGCAAAAGAACAAGAGAGAGAGATTTCCCAAATAGGGTGAAAATTTCAACTAGAATACTTCTCACAATGGGAGAGTTGTGATATGAAAATGAAATGAAATGATCTCTATTTATACAAATCCTACTACAAGAGTTTGTCCACTTAATTTTAGGGTAAACCACAAACTATGGGGACAACAACCCTTACTTTTCCCCTTTACATTGTAAAATTCAACTTAACCTTTAAAAATGCACAATAGAAACCCTAAAGTGACATCATCCCTCTTCTAGGGTGACGTTTTGGCACTTTTGCAAGTCGTTGGAGTGGAAAGTGAAAGTCGTTGGGCCCTTTAGGGCCTCCATCCCATGTGCTATGCCTCTCTCCTCCAAGCCATATCCTTACCCATCAAAACGTGCCAAGTTTCAAGTCAACCAACAACACGACCACCACATCCCTAGCCCTAGGGTGACGTCAACCTCCGCAAAAGTGATGTTTTATCCTCAAGAGAAAATCATCGGGATGACTAAGTGTTGGGTTATGTCCTCCATCGTATCTCCTCAGGTATCCAACCTATGGGATTCAAGCCCCAAGGAAGCCCAAGCTAGGCTTTTTCTTCCAAAACTGTCCACCAACTAGGTCCTTCAAAGACAATGAATACACCCTCCAAGGATCTCAAGTAAAATGCATCATGATGAGTAAATCAAATCACTAAAGGATCCATCTAAGAATTCACATCAAAACTACCTCATCAAAATAAACAATTTCTCAAAGACCCTATGCAATTTTCCAAGTTTAGGTATGGGAGGGTTGACAAAGTGACATATTGGGTGAATCGTACCTCAAGTTTAGGAGTGTTTTCCAAGGGGGGGGGCTCTCTAATTCATGTGGACAAAGTGACATGGATGGGGGAAAGACTCTTGGGCATGGGGTTCTTGACGTACAAGGGACCATATTATCTCATTTATGGGTGTCTTTGTAGAGGGTGTGTTGCACCTTCATTTTTCAATGCAACCTTTTTCCAAGCCCATTGATTGCCTTTTATTCTTTCTAATATGTTTCCAAGTTGAAGCTAAGGTGGGGCTTCTACCTAAGCATGAAAACAATGCCCACATTGACTCTACCCTATTCACATCATGCTTCCCCATGTTGAAACCATGTGTGGGGTTTCTACCTAAGCATGAACAACAATGCCCACACATGCTCCACCTTGATTGGAATTTTGCATTAGTTATTTTTTTACAGGTCCCATCAGTTTCTTATGAGAGACATTTCATTGTCCTCGGGATCCCCGGGTGAGCATATAGAAGGTTCATGATTAGCTTTTATCTTTTGCCAACTATAATCTTATGTGCCTTCAACCCCTTCTTCCCATGAAATGAGGGACAATCCCTTCCTGGGTCAGTACACCCAAAAATCCCAAAAGGTAAGGAGATGAGGGGATGGAGTGTGGAAAGTGACAAGTATGGTCGGGAATGGCACGATGACTCATCAATAGGACCTCCCAATAGAAAACCTATCCCTAAGGGTGACCCACTTACTAGGGTGCAATGTCAACCACCAAAGTGAAACATGGCAAAGAGCATAATGTCCAAGTAAACATTACATAATCAAAAGTAGTTATAGATGCATAAAACTAAAATACCTCAAATTTTAAAATGACACTCACCATGATACCTGGCTTTTACCTCATGGATCAAAACCCAAGTTCTTCTAGAAGCTATCTAATGTGGTGGATACCATCATGTTGAACCTGGAACTATGGTGGTGAGGTGGGTCTTTGTCTATGCAAGTCAACATTGTTGGTCGAGATGTCTCTTGGTACTCCATGTATACAACCTAAGGGCCTCGAGAAATCATCTCCTTAGTTATCCCTAGGAGTTGGGGATAACATATGGCTCCTATTTTGGGACATGTACTCACCATAGAGTGCATGAGAATCGCAACATCTCCTGGTGGACCTGTGCCTATACTGAAACATAAAACTGTAAAATCTAGGGTGGTTCTATCACCCTTCATCCATATATATCAAAACCAAAAAAGACAACTAATATAAAAAGAAAAAAAAATGCATTTTTCCAAAAAATTATAAACTAAACATGTAATATGATGAAAGCAATATGCAAGTAGAGAAAAATGAAAAATAAAATGCAACTAAATTACCATGAGCAATCAAGATGAAAACGCAAGGAAAAAAAGATGACCTGCCTACTTACCTAGGGCCCGAGCCCTGAAGAAGTCAAGTGCCTTGGATGTAGGGTCAGAGAAGAGACCCATCCATTGGTAATCGCATCTTTCTCCCATCCAAATTTTTCAAGTAATACTTCTCTTTTTCGGACTTCTTCTTGATGATGTAAGGACCAAGCAAAGTGTTTTCATCCTTCTGGTCATATTTAGGCTTTCCCTTCCTTTTGTCCCACATGAATGCAAGAATTCTTTCATTGTAGTTAATATAGGGCATATTCTCTATCTAAGGATAGGAAGGAGGTCTTGTGTTGACTTCATTTATGATGGCTTTGTCACATTCTTTGCTTTCTTTATCTTCTTTCTTCAATATCTGGATGGACCCTGGTTCTTTCCCTTGGAACTTCGTAAGATTTTCTTTATACTCATTTGTCCTTGGGAGTAGCATATCTATATAGTCCTCCTACATGAAAGGTAAGTCTCGTGGATCATACTCAATGGTGTATGAACCTCATCAAACTCACACTCACTTGTGTAATCATGACCATTGGGGTCCATCACATGCTTTTCAGCCCGCTCTCGACTATATAATATCTCAAAGGTGTCATCCCCCATGGGAATGTGTACATGGGTAAGATCCATGCTAATAAAGCCTCCAAGAGCAGTAGACCAACTCCTTGATAAGAGCATCCCCCAAGCGTCTGGGACATCAATCACTACTATGTTCATAAGGAGGCTGATATGCGGAAAACTAATCAAGAAGACTTCAACGTTTTCACACAGTCCATAAACCTTGACCCTCTTAGAATCAATTCCACACACATTTCCATATGGTCAGGTCATATGTAAGCCAAGTTGTTCCATCACCTTCAAAGACATGCCATTTGTTGAGGCCCCAAAATACAACATATAATTGTTTAGGCAGAGGCCATTCATGCCCAAGGAAAGATAGAAAAGAGGATTATTGTCCCTTTGTCGATCAAGATACATGGTGTTCAAAATTATTGGAGAGTGCCCCTTCTCAGTTGGTACATGTAATAACTTCAAGATTTCCCTCCTTGCAGAAGGAATTTTGCACATTTTTTTTACAGGGGCCGTCATATTCAACTTTCCAAACATGGTTGCAACGTCCATGTTCAACTAAATCTCATCTTCTGTTGGAGTTGGATTTGGAAGCAACTCATGTACTGGAGCTGGAAGTGGTGGGACCACCTTCTCTATAGATGGAGGAGGAGCAATTGCTTCTGGTTGAGGTGGAGCGGAAGGTTATGACGGAGGAACTGAAGTTTTATTTCTTCTAGTGTATATCAATAATTCCCTCTTCCTCGGTTCTTTTCTCTTATCATTTGTCAACTTGTTTAACACCCGAAGTCTTCCCTCTCTTTCCCCCTTTCTTTTGGCCTCGTCAATCTGTTCATGTGTGACCTATTCCTCTTGGAAGTTACAGATCATATCCATGAAGTTCATACTATCAGTAGAGTATTCATCTTGTTTAGGACATTCATCCTCTCGGTGAGGTTCTTGACATGGGGAACACCACGGTGTCTGCTCTGTGTTGATCATTCCAATCGGGTTCAATGTATCATGAGCCTTTGCCTCTTGTTGAGGCTTTGGTTTCCAACCTGTGGCATATCTATGTTGTCTATCAAATTAATGTCTGGAGGTAGATTGATTCCTTTCCACAATGGTTAATTGGCCCATGATTTGATTCTGAGCTTGGACAAACTAAGTAGTCATATGATCTATCTTTCGAGTCAAGAGGGAAATTGGATTTGGAATATTGTTATGGGAAGCCTTGGTCTTTGTCTTTTCCTTGGCATGAGGATACTAAAAAGGATCAACCTTTGATTCAAAGAGGTTCTCTTCAATTTCTACATTGTACTCTTCGACTTGTGCCAAGGTGGTGGGCTTCTTGTCCTTCAGAATGAAATGAAATTTCCCATCGAATGCATTCATGTAAAGGAGACAAAGAATTGCAGTTGTAGGATGTAGATCTGTCGATATTTGACTATACAATTTGTCAAACCTGTTGTCAAATTCATTTATTGTTTCATTTATGATTAAACTATGCTACAAGCATTTTGTTGTCTTTCTTTGTTGTCCATCTGTTCTTGAATAACTTGGAAAAGTCTTCATTAGATGCTATGTGATTGTTAGGTAAGCCTCTAAACCACCTCTGAGCATCTTCAGTTAATGATGAGGATAGTAGATTCATTGCTACATCCTCATGTTCCACTTCTGCATTTTCCATGTCTCGGCCCATGGCATAGAGATGATCATCAACAGTGATCACATTATTTCCTAGAAACTTTGGAAACCATTTGTGAGACTATTTCGACATGCTATTGGGATATCAAGAAATGGTGGCCATGTTCAAGGGATTGTAGAGGTATTTTTTCAAAGGGTTTGCCATTGGAAAAAGGGGAAGGGTACCTTAGAAAAGGGTTTTGAGAACGTGAGACTTGAGAGGAGGCCTTCTTCGGTAAACCTTAGAAGGTTTGAATCTCCCTGGAGGAAAAGTCTTAATGGCAGATGGATTCTGGGATGGTGGAGTCGATATATGGGCTTCAAGAAGACATCATCAAGGGTGGAAGGGGAACGTCCTTTAAGTGGAGTCACTAGGAAATATAGGAGTAAAGGCTTTGGGAAGAGATCTTCCAAAGTATCGTTAGGGCATGAAAGAGGATTCAAAATCCTCCCCGAAAACAATGCCAAAATGTTATCACGCAAACTATAGGTTGGGAAAAGCCTAACCAATCCACTGGATGGTGATAATGGTGGGAGATTTTACCCACTATCACCTCAGATAAACCCTCCCCTCACTTTAGTGAAGGATAAATCCAACACAAGGGGGGAATCCCGGGTGACCCTAGGGAGGAAATGAGATGGAAAGTGATACTTATGAATGGATGCCCCTATAGGTCAAGTTTCTAAATGGGAAGTAGCTTGGAAATGAGCCTTGGCAGTGGTCAATGGTTGCCAAGAAGTTTGAGTACCTGCAAATGATGATGGTACCTTCCTAAGACACACAAAAAACACCAAGTATACAAGCTATATGTTAATTCGACAAGCAAGTTAAGCTTGTTGTCCCTATTTGCAGAAGTCAACAAAGATATATATCAGCAAATAAATGATTATTAGAGTTGTTAAACAAGATGCTAAAGTCAAGTAAATGATGCAAGAGATAAGCTAGCAGTCACTAGTATAACCCAAGTATGAAAGCATTAGACTTTAGCAAAAAACTAAGGCTGTTATAGACAAGTATTGCAGAGATATAATTGCAGCCTTATGGATGTAGCAAACAAGTTGTTACAGCAGAAAAATCAGCCACCAAAAATCAAAAGTAATCCACCCAAAAAAATGCGCCGAGACTAGTAGATTGTAGGGGTAAATTATTAGCAACTTTTGATGGTTGAATTGTGAGTTATTTAC
This sequence comes from Picea sitchensis, assembly GCA_010110895.2. Classification (NCBI taxonomy): domain Eukaryota; kingdom Viridiplantae; phylum Streptophyta; class Pinopsida; order Pinales; family Pinaceae; genus Picea; species Picea sitchensis. The sequence continues at coordinate 58,415 of SNQJ01S0021635.1, read as the reverse complement.
CGATTTGTTTAGGGTTTTTTTCAGCCCTAGCGGCTGTATCTTTAATTTTAAAACATCAGCAAGAATTTCTAAGAGAAACAAAACAACTTAAGAGCTCAATGATACCTTAAGCACATAGAATAATTTCCAATTTAGACATTCTCAAAATCCTGTGTTTTCACGTTTACCATGCAAAAATGTGATTCTACAATAAAATTAAGATCAGTTTATTTAACTATTGGGTTAAGGAGTCAAGTAAAAGTGAGTTATTAATTCTATCTCCATGGGGGTGTAAGCCCTTTTACTCCCCAAGGCAAGCAAAACTAGCTAGGAAGTACTGGGAGGGTGCAAGCCCTTTTACTTCTCCTAGTAAAACCTTATGCAACAATTACTCCAAGACAAAAATGACGATCTTAGTGGGGTTGTATGCCCTTATACTCCCAAAGAAGTATAGAAAATTAAACGTGTAGCCAAGAAAAGAAATAATACAAGAAAGATTCCTCACCTAGTCCAAGCATTAACAAGACAAACCTCTTATTTGCAAGGAATAATCCACCACAATGCAAAAGAGTAGATCCAAGAGAGATAGAACATTACTTCTTCCACCAATGGAAAAGATAAACCATAGAAAATGCAGAAGAGAGAGAGAGAGATTTCCCAAATAGGGCAAAAATTTTAGCTAGAAGACTTCTCACAATGGGAGAGCTATGATACGAAAATGAAATGAAATGATCTATATTTATGCAAATCCTACTACAAGTGTTTGTACACTTAATTTTAGGGTAAACCACAAACTAAGGGGAAAACAAACCTTAATTTGCCACTTTACATTATAAAATTCAATTTAACCTTTAAAAATGCACAATAGAAACCCTAAAGTGACGCTATCCCTCTTTTAGGGTGAGGTTTTGGCACTTTTGCAAGTTGTTGGATTAGAAAGTGAAAGTCATTGGGCCCTCTAGGGCCTCCCTCCCATGCATTAGGCCTTTCTCCTCCAAGTCAAACTCTCACCCATCGAAACGTGCCAAGTGTCAAGTCAACCAACAACACCACCACCACAACCCTAGCCTTAGGGTGACGTAGCCTTAGGGTGACGTCAACCTCCTCAAAAGTGACGTTTTAGCCTCAAGAGAAAATCGTTGGGCTAGATAAGGGTTGGGTTATGTCCTCCATTGTATCTACTCCATCCTCCAAAAGCTAACATAGTCATCCGATGTGTGGGCCATGGTATCCAACCTGTGGGATTCAAGCCCCAAGGAATCCCAAGCTAGTCTTGTTCTTCCATAATTGTCCACCAACTAGGTCATGCAAAGACAATGAATACACCCTCCAAGGATCTCAATTCAAATGCATCATGATAAATAAATCAAATCAATAAGAGAGCCATATAAGAATGTACATCCAAACTACCTTATCAAAAGAAACAAGTGCTCAAAGACCCTATGCAATTTTCCAAGTTTATGTATGGGAGGGTTGATAAAGCGACCTATTGGGTGAATCATACCTCAAGTTTAGGAGTGTTTTCCAAGCGAGCCCCTCTCTAAGACATGTGGACAAAGTGACATGGATGGGGGAAAGACTCTTGGCCATGGGGTTCATGACGTACAAGGGACTATAGTATCTCAATTATGGGTGCCTTTGTAGAGGGTGTGTTGCACCTTCATTTTTCAATACAACCTTTCTCCAAGCCCATTTATTGTCTTTTATTATTTTTAAGATGTTTCCAAGTTGAAGCCAAGGTGGGGCTTCTACCTAAGCATGGAAAATAGTGCCCACCTTGACTCTACCCCAGTCACATCATGCTTCCCCCAGTTGAAACCATGTGTGGGGCTTCTACCTAAGCATGAAAAACAATACTCACGCATGCTCCACCTTGGTTGTCGTTTTGCATTAGTTATTTTTTTACGGGTCCCATCAATTTCTTATGAGAGACATTTTATTGTCCTTGGGATCCTTGGGTGAGCATATAGAAGGTTCAGGATTGGATTTTATATTTTGCAAGATACAAGATTCTAGGCCTTCAGCCGCTTCTTCCCATGAAATGAGAGACAATCCCTTCTTGGGTCAGTGCACCCGAAAATCCAAAAAGATAAGGAGATGAGGGAATGAAGTGTGGAAAGTGACAAGTATGGTTGGGAATGGCACGATGACTCGTCAAGAGGACCTCCCAATAGAAATACTATCCTTAAGGGTGACCCACTTACTATGGCGCAATGTCAACCACCAAAGTGAAACGGGGCAAAGAGCATGATGTCAAAGCAAACATTGCATAATCAAAAGTCATTATTGACACAACAAACCAAAATGCCTAAAATATTAAAATGACACTCACCATGATACCTGGCTTGTACCTCATGAAGAAGGACCCAATATATTTGGGAAGCCAGTTGATGTGGTGGATACCGTCAAGATGAACCTGGAATTGTGGAGGTGAGGTGGGTCTCTAACTGTGCAAGTGGAAAATGTTGGTCAAGCTATCTCTCGGTACTCCATGTCTGCAACCTGAGGGCCTTGAGACATCATATCCTTAGTTATCTATAGGAGTTGAGGATAACAAGACTCATCCATGATTCACAAAGAAAGCAATCTTGACTTAGAGAACAATTTGTCCAAATTGGAGAGAAAACTTAAGGATGCAGAGGATATAATGTTGAAAAAGGATGATATTAAATTTTTTCAAGAAATCAATTAAAATGAAATGGACAACTTAAGGGATGGTATTGAGAAAGTGGATTAATTAAATCCATGGAATCCATGCTCATGCAAGCCCTAGAAGGGAGACACCTGAAAAGAGATAATTTAATAAAGGGAATTCATGAGAAAAAGGATGATACAAAAATTCAAGTTGAACAACATTCCACCAATAATCACATTCCATGAGGAATTAACTATTATATTGGAGCTAATCATTGATGGGTTCTGGGTACCCACTCTCCTAAGGTTGAATTAAGAAGTTTGGTGGAACATATGTCTTTACATGGGTGAATCAAATAGAGCAATACTTCGAAGTGCATAAGATTATCGATCATAAGCAAATGATTTTAATAAAAATTCTCTATTTTGAGACAAAATGATATAAATAGTATCAATGGATAGTTAAGGCACTCTCCTTCTTATAATTGTACTTTATCTTTATTTTTATTTTTCCAAGAAAACAATATTTGTATTTATATTTTAAGGGTGAAATGAAATACACATATACGAGCCTTTCGGCTCCATTAGTAAGAAAAATAAGGACCAACCACAGGCTTTCAATGTCCACCTAAATAGACTGACCTCTTCCTATACCAAGACAAATATAGTCTTCCTTTATGTCTTATTTTAAAATAGGATACTTCAGCTTTATTTGTGAGGGACCTAGAAGTGCAATATGGTAAAGATTGGGAACAAGACTACTTTAGTCAATTGACAATAATTAATCACTCAAGGTCTATTGAGCATTGCAATTTAGAATTTCAAGCATATCGACAAGGGTGGATAACATAAATGACAAACATCTATTGGAAGCTTACATGAGTGGATTAAAAGAAGACATTAAACATAAGATTTTGCTAAAAGTTCCTAAGAATGTTATTGAAGGCATGTGATTTGCTAATCATATTCAAGCTAAGAACATCGCTACATGTAATTTGGTCTTGAGAACATATATAGGAAGTAGAAATATGTGTGTTCCTCGTAGGGGCACAACACCCAAAATCACTGAATATTATAGAAGGATCATTCCAAAGTACATGTTGAAGACTGATATATTAAGAATACTTAGGAAAGTTTGCAAATAATTAAAGAAGTCTTCAAATCGCTTAGAAAAAGATGAACCAACAAGTTCAATTTAACATTGTAGTGAAAGATAATTTGAGGGTGATTGGATAAATCTATGGCTCCAATCATATATGCAATCCACTCTCAAACAAAAGATATTAAAAATAAAAAATAAACAACAACAACTAACTCCAAAATTTTATGGACCCTACAAGATCCTTCTCAAGATTAAAGAAGTGTCTTATGAGTTATATTTTCCTTCTTCACACATTGATAAGGTTTTTCATTCCTCCTGCCTAAAAATGTTGTTTGATAAAATATTCTAGTACAGATTGAACTTCTAGAATTAGATGAAGAAGGAAAATTAATTTTGGAACCATAATTAATTATATATCGATATTATTTTTCTATTAGGAATAAAAACATTAATAAGTACCTAATCAAGTGGAAGAAGATGCTTCCAGAAGAAGCTACATGGGAAGATGAGCAATTTGTGAAGCAACACCCTCAATTACAAAGCTTTAAGGGAAAATATTTTTAAAAGAGGGGGGCTACATTGGGGTCCTAACCCTAATTTATAGTAAAGTTAGCTTAGTGTGTATACTTCATGCCCTCTTCATATCCTATTTATAAATCGAGTTGCCTCATTTGAATAATCTTCCCATATTGTGCATTCGGATATGTGTAATTGCATTATATTGGCTTCACTAAAATTGGTGTTTTTTAATGCTTATTAGGTTATTTGGTACATAATAGTTATTTTGGATGCCCAATAAAACTTAGAAGGTTATTCATTTTTACCCTAATTCAAGTTTAACAGGGGGATTGTTAGGCCAATGTTGACTTGGTCAAGGGTGATTTTGTTAATCTTGATAGATTTACTATATGTAGTTTACAAGCCCATGGTCTTCAATGGCACATGTTTTTAGTTCATGGTATTTGATGTGATGAAGCCTACTTAATGTCTTGGTGTACTTGTTAGGTTATACCTTGAATCATCTCTTGTAGGTCTCGACACTTCAACAAGACAATGATGATGCACTTCTTCTTCAGTGATTCAGTGCATTAATTATGAGGGAGTAATTAGTCTTATAAGAGTGGATTGTTGTTGTATCTTGAATAATATATTCTCAATAGTTTGAATATGTTAGTCAGTTTGCATGTCATTTTTCAGTTAAGTTAAGAGGGTGTGTGCAATTGCACTTGTTAGCTTCAAATTTATAAAGGAATTTTCTAATTTTTAGCTTAAATCTAAGTTCAATAAGGTGCATCTAATCTAGTAGGTAAGGTGCAAGCTTGCATGCCTTAGATCATCTTCAATGGAGGTGATTTTGTGCATGTGTTCAAATTCATTATACCTACTCTTCTTCTCGGTTTGTAAAAGAGAAGGCAAAGGCATAGGTTTATTCATTTAATTTTTTAACAACAAATAATGAATTATTTTTTTGTTGTTTTCCTATAACAGATTTCATTTCAAAATTAATGAGAAAGAAATAATAGGTTTTTTCAATCCATCTCTTGAGTTTCTATTTTTTCCATGCTTAATAATAGTGATGTGATTTAGGATGAAACTATAATTTTTTGTTACAAGTTTAATGTAGTATGTGTTTGTGGACTTTAGCATTATTAGAGAAACAATTTCGAGTGGCTTTCAAGTTTCAACTGTTTGGTAGTTTAGAAATTCTTTTAGTGCAAAGTGTGTTGGCTATAGTTTCAAAAATGTAATATGGTATCAGCGTACAATTTCTAAAATCTTCTAGATTATGTGTATGGATAGCCAAGTTGTATAGAGTAGAGAGCTATTCTAGGGTTTTAGTGGGCAGTGTGTCCAAGCTTCAGTGATTGAAGTAGAATTGTGTCAATGATAAGCACTTAGACCTAAGAAAGGTTGTGGAGTGTGAAACTCTATTTTTCAACCAATGATTGTAGGTTGTAGCTTGTTCAAATTAATTGTAGCAATTGTAACTCCTAGTATGCGAGAGAGTCACTTGTTGGAGGGAGCCTCCAACTTTGTGTTGTGGAAGATGAGATTGTAAAACCTTTTGGAAAGAGCAGACTTATGGTACCTCATGGAGAAGGTGGTTGCACTGCCTACAGATCCCCAAGATGAGCATGAAGCAAATCCTATTAGATTCATAGATGATCACCTTATCCCTCATATTTTTAGGAAGAAAAATACTAAAGACATGCATGATGCCATGGGAACTCTGTACCAGAGTGAGAATGTATCTCAAAAAATGATCTTGAAGAATAAGCTCATTTATACCTACATGAGTGCAATAGATACATTAGCAAGTTGTCTCATGAAGACAACAAAGCTAAGAGATCAAATTAGTACAATTGGGGACACGATTGAGGATAATCAGTTATTCATATTTATTTGAATGGATTTAGTCCATCGTGGCATAACTTCAAGCAGTTATGGGATGATTTCATTCAAGAGTAGTTGAGACTACAACAATTCTCGACTAGTTATGAAGATGTTCCATACCTATCCCTCATTGGGACACTGAGGAAGGGAGGAAAGAAATGATCCAGGAAGGGTCTGAAGAAAAAAGAAGATTCATGGTATTCTCATTAATAGAAGAATTATTTGAGACAAATCAAGTTCTTCAAGTGAAACAAGCATGTCCATTACACTTCTTAAAATCCTAAGAAGAAGAATGGGAAGGGGAAGTGGCAATAGGAGAAATATTTTGCAAGAAGTGTTGAAGCTTCAGAAGTGGACAAATTGACTGCTTGACTTAATACAACCATTTCCAAGTTGTTATGCCTTTCCACCAACATGATTTCAAGTGTTGGGTGGTATGTTGATCGTGGAGCCTTGAGACACATGGATTTAAATAGATCATCCTTCTTCAAGTTAGATGAATGAGATACTAATATGCATGTGGATCTTGGTGATGATGGTAAGTACCTAGTGACTAGGTTAGGGTGTATGTCATTTTGGATGCTAACGAGAGAATTCTAATTCTTGATCATAGATAAAGAGGGATTCTTAATCTAATTCATGAGCATATATCAAGAGGGATTCTTGATCTAATTCATTCATATGTCTATGGACCCGTGCCATTAACTTCATTAATAGGTAATCTTTATTATGTTACTTTCATTGATGATTTTCTAAGAAAACCTCGTTGTATTTTAGGAAGATTAAGGATGAGGTATTTAACAAGTTACAATATTTTAAAGCTCTTGTTGAGAACTATATAGGTGGAAAAATTAAGGTACCGATATCAAACAAGGAGGGGAGTATACCTCCAACGAATTTGATTCCTTTTGCAAAAAATCAGTGATCAAGAGGGAGTTGATAGTACCATACAACCTGCAACAAGATGGGGTTGTTGAGAGAAATAACATGTCCATAATAGAGATTGTTAAATCTTTGGTTCGTGACTTATATCTAACCATTGTAAATGTGGATGAACCTACACAGATAAGATCTAGATAGCAAAGGACATACACAGTTTGCAGAAAAACGAGAAAAGACGAAAACGAGAGAGAGAGAGAGAGAGAATCAAATAATTGTATTAATTGAATGAATGAATGATAATTTACACATGATATACTTTGTATAACTCAACTAATGCACATTGGAAGAGAAGCCAATGTGCCATAGTGGTGGTCTAGAGTGATATGGACACACACCGATAGTTACGAGAATTAACTTCCACCTAGTCTAAGTCAACTAGCCTCTTAGTCCTCAGTTAATTGACTGAAAGCATCATTAATACACCACTCTGGTGATAATCCCAAATATAATGTGCATTAGAAGTGATGATCCCAATGTTGCATGGTGATGGAACCAATGTGGCATCAAGACTCCACTCAATTGATCCAACTGAAGTGTGAACTAAAGAGAAGATTCCCCCATAATGTAGGAAAATGAATATTCTCCCTAAAATGTAGGAGATTGGATAATGACTAATAAACATAGGGAAAACCTTAGGAAAAATAAATCCTAGGTGTATGTGAAGTATCTCCAACACCCCCCCTGAACATCACTATGGTGAAAATAAAAGAATGGGTCTCGACAACGAGGCCATGTTAGGTACCCGAAAACAAAATACACACTGAAATAAACGATTCAAAAGCAGAGGCCATAATTAGATGCTGCATCGAAATACAGAATAAGCGAGGAAGGGAAAACCTGGGAACCCCCCTCCCTCAGGTACAGTGTATATCAAAAAAGCGTGAGTTGTTGAGCCAGGCTGTGTCCTTCACTCAAGATAATGATAGAGGAATGGAACAGCAGTAGAGGTCTTGGTGAGAAGATCTTTGCGGTTGTTACTTTGAAAGAAAGAACTTTGGGTAGATGATCCCTAAGTGTACTAAGTCACAGAATCTAAGTGCATGGATCAGCAGTAATAGATTGTCCTACCTAAGGCGAGATCTCTGGAGACTTGAAGTGCTCTACAGTTTGTCACACCATGTGCGTTGTCCACTACCTCTGAACAGGATCTCTGCAGAACTTCAAAGTGCTCTGGTTGTCACACCATATGACAATCGACCGATGAAACTGAATGCCCAACTCAGTGAGAAAATGATGTAGCCAAATAGATTGAATGGTTATGTTAAATACCCCTCTATACTCTGCCTCGACTGAATATAGGGCAATAACAACCTGCTTCTTGATCAACCAATAGATGGGTCCGGAACCCAAAGTAAGTGAGTAACCAGATGTGGACTTGCAATCAATGTTTTCGCCAACCCAGTCAGCATGAGTGAACCCGATGAGTTCCAATGCAAAGTTTGATGCACAGTGAATCCCAAAGGTGATGGTGCCCTATATGTACCAAAGGATACGCTTTGCAACCTTCCAATGTAGCTCATGAGGCTCGTGCATGAACTGGGAGACTGCTTCGACTGCATATGAGAGGTCTGGTCTGGAGTGTGTGAGATACAACGAGCTCCTCACTAACTATCTATACAGTGTGTTGTCTACTAGTGGAGTGTCCCCACCATCCTCAAGTCTGACTCTTGATAGGAAAGGAGTCGGGGCAGACTTGCAGTCTGTCATGTGGAATCTCTCGAGGACATCTCGTGCATACTTGGCCTGAGACAGTTTGATGTTTGATGCATCCTTATTGGTCTCGAGAATAAGGAAGAAATGTAGTAGACCCATGTTCATCATTAAGAACATGTCATGTAGAATCCTCTTGATTGCAACAATCATTGAAGTCGAGCAACTAGTGAGCAACAAATCATCAACATACAGAACTAGGAGTAGAAGTGAATCATTTGTCCTATGCATGTAAACATTCAGGTCTGACTTACAACGTACAAAGTTCTGTGATAGCGGGTAGGAATCCATCTTAGCATACCATGCCCTCGGGGCCTCCTTAAGGCCATAAAGGGACTTCTTCAATCGACAGACCAAAGATGAATACTGCATGAATCCCCGGGGCTACTCCATATAGATCTCCATGAAGAAATGCATTCTTCACGTCCATATGATAGACTTCTCATCCTTGGATTCCATAATGGCAAGTGTCAAAGATATGGAATCCATCTTCGCTATTGGAGTGAAGGTCTCGTCATAGTCAATGCCATGAACCTATTGAAAGCCTTTGACGACTAGCCTGGATTTGTATCTACTAACCTATCCATCCGTTGCACTCTTGGTCCTATAGACCCATCTGGACCTGACAAGTTTCCTTCCTGAAGGAAGGGGAACCATATCCCAAGTCTGGTTCTCGAGGAGGGATTTGTACTCCTCCTGCATGGTGGATTCTCAGAAGGGATTTGTAGTAGCCTCGCCATAGGACTATGGATTTGAATATTGAACCAAGAAAAGATGTTTGGGTGGCATCGGTTCAGTGGCGGTGAGTGCAAGAGGAGGCTCCTCGAAATCAGATCGAGTCCTCCTAGTGTCAGTTGGATCCCCAACAAGATCTCCTGCATCCTAAAGAGTAGTCTTGGCCCACTTGGGCCTCGACTCTAGCTCTACATCTGCATATGCATGCTCTAACTCTGCATCTGACTATACTGACTTGGCATCTGAATCAACTGAATCCTTTGAATCATAACTCTCATTTGAAGAATAGTCATCATGTGCATGCTCATCATCTATGATAGGTGGAAGAACAAAAGTGTCTGCATGGGGCTCCTGAGGTGCATGCAAGATACTTTCCTCAAATTGGACACTACGCTCAATGATGAGTCGGTTCGTAGAGGTATCAATGAGTCTGTATCCCTTCACACCATCTGGGTATCCAACAAAGATACACTTTGTACTATGTGGATCAAGTGCCTTAATCTTCTCAGAGGGAATCATGGCCCATGCACATGAACCGAATATATGAAAGTGGGTCACTTCCGGTTTGAGGTCACTCCAAGCCTCAAAGGGGATCTTATCCTTGATAGATATATGGGGACATATGTTTTGGATGTAGTTCACACAATTAAATGCTTCAACCCATAATCTTTGTGGAAGTGACTTTGCATGCAACATGCAACATTCCATCTCTTTCATGGATCTATTCTTCCTCTCAGCGACTCTGTTTTGCTGCGGAGTATAGGGAACTGTGTACTGCAACCGAATCTTGGCCTCAAGACAAATATTTTGCACCTCATGGTTGAAATACTCCCCCCCCCCATTATCTGTTTGGAGGACTTTGATATTCCTTCATGATTATGTCTCAACAAGGGCTTTGAAATCTTTGAGATGTTGAAAGACCTCTGATTTTTTCCTAAGAAAGAAAGTCCAAGTGTAGCATGAGAAATCATCAACAAAAATGAGCACATATTTTGATTTATTGATTGATGGATGAGGAAAAGGGCCCATGAGATCATTGTGGATTGGATCCAAAGGAGAGGAGGCCTTCTGAGTCTTTCCTTTGTTGAATTTCTCTTGAGGGTGTTTTCCAAGGACACATCCCTCACAAATTCCTTTGGAGAAGTGGATGTTAGACCTTCAACCATTCCATGCTTGCTAATTTATTGCATGTATCTGAAATTTAATGCCTAAACCTTTCCTTCCATATCCTAATGCTTTCATTAGCATGAGTAAGCAGTTATGCAGAATCTAGTTCAATAAATTCAGAAAATGTGTACAGTCTGGATTGGTGATTCACCTCACCAGTAGCAACTTTGAAATTGGTTTGCAAGTCATAGATATCCACAACACCAGGTGTGAATATTACTTTCTTTTTGGTGCTGGAATTTTTCATCTGATACATGGAGAGAAGATTGACATAGAGTTTGGGAATGTGTAGCACATTCTCGAAGCTCTCGTTTGTGAGTTCAACTCTCCCTTTTCCAGTGACTTCAATTGGAGAGTTGTCCCCCATCAAAATAGTAGGACCTTTGCATGCATCCAATGAAGAGTAGACGTCCTTTGTGGATTCCATGTGGTGTGATGCATCTGAATTTACAATCCAAGCATTGAGAGAGAAGTTAATGGAAATCAAAGCATGGCTAGAATTACCTTTATTGGGGTTTTGATCTTCTGGCTTCTTCTTCTTGGCACCCTTGGGGATGTGATATCCAAGGTTGTTTTGTTGAAGTATTTGTGTCATTTGATCTATCTTCTTATGCATGCATGTGGATTCTAGATGGAATCCTCGTTGGCAGTAAGTTCTTTTCTTCCCTTTCCACCTTTGGATTCAAAGGAATTGTTGAAGGGTTTTGAGTACCCTTCCTTCTTTGGATTGGCATGTGCCTTCCTTTTATCTTTGTTTTTATATTTTTGATTTTGGTGACTGCTACCATCTTTCACAGCAAGTGCATGTGCCTTTGATCCTTTGATTTTTCCCATGTCGATGAGCTTGGTCTGCTCTTGCGCCAGAGACTTGATAAAGACCTCAAGAGAGGGCATGGTCTAGGTCTCTCCAGAGGCGAGCCTAACTAAATAAAATGTGGATACAAACACTGAGTATTCTGGACCAAGTTTGGAATGAATGGTAAGAACCATTTGTTTCTCCTCCTTAGATTTATCAACCCCGCAAGCCTTGAGTTGCGACAACAAATCCTTATATTTGGTAAAAAAATATTGGAGATTGTCGAAGGTTTTTGGATCCAAAATGAGCAATTCCACCTCGAGCATATGTCCCCCCATCTTGTCATGTTTGCCAAAAATTCCTTCCATGGTGGTCCAAACTTCATTGGGGGTTTTACAGGAGGATATGTGAAAGATGAGTTCAAGAGAAATGAGACTGCAAATAGTTCCATAAGCTTCATCCATCCGATTAAGATACTTGGATTTTTCTATGGTTGGTGTGGGTTTGGTCTCTGTGCCCATGGTTAACCTGTATAATCCTATGCTTCAAAGATGCAATTTCATCTTATGATTCCATGCAAAGAAATCGTACGGTGTAAGAATCAATTATTTTAGAAATTCCATTTTCCTGCTGTTTTCAATCTTCGGTAGCTACAAAAACAGTCTGGTGTGTCTTTTTCCTAGCAATCTGTTGGCTTTGATACCATGTAAATGTGAATGAACCTACAAAAATAATATCTAGCTAGCAAAGGACATACACAATCTGCATAAAAATGAGAAAAGACAGAAACGAGAGAGAGAGAAAGAGAGAGAGAGACAGAGAGAATCAAAGAATTTTATTAACTGAATGAATGAATGATAATTTACACATGATATACTCTATATAAATCAAATAATGCGCACTAGAAGAGAAGCCAATGCACCATAGTGGTGATCTAAAGTGATCTGGACACACACCGACAGTTAGAGGAGTTAATTTCCACCTAGTCTAAGTCAACTAGCCTCTCAATTCTCAGTTAACTGGCTAAAATCATCAGTAATGTGCCATTCTGGTGATAATCCCAAGGACAATGCGCATTAGCAGTGATGATCCCAATGTTGCATGGTGATGGAACCATTGTGGCATCAAGAATCCACTCAAATGATCCAACTGAAGTGTGAACTAAAGAGAATATTCCCTTATAATGTAGGAAAACGAATATTCTCCCTAAAATGTAGGAGATTGGATAATGACTAATAAAAATAGGGAAAACCTTAGGAAAAAGAAATCATAGGTGTGTGTGAAGTATCTCCAACAACCATGTTCCTTTATATAGAATGATTTTGTACTATAGTCTACACACTGAATAGATGTCGTCACCAAGTATTGAAGGACAAGACTATGGACGAAGCCTTCATAAGGGAGAAACCAGATGTTTCTCATTTCAGGGTGTTTGGGAGTCCAATTTACATTCATGTTCCATAGGAGAAGAGGATGAAACTTGAACTCTCTAGCTTGAAGGGAATTTCAGTTGGCTATAATGAGTCCTTTAAGATTTACAAGATCTAAGTTCTATCTTAGAGTAAGCTAGTAGTAATTTGGGATGCGAAGGTTGATGAGGATGCATGGGCATCCAAGTCCTAGGAGCTCCTAGTAGTGATTGATGGAGAGACGACACTTTTTTCTCCAAGTGTTTATCCATAAGTTTTAAATAGTTCATGTTCAAGTTAGACATGGCTTAGTATAGGCACATAGATAGCTTTACCAACCAGTACAACCAAGAGACCAAGGTGTCTTACACATACATTACAAGAGGTAGAGGATTAATTTGATGCTCCAAAGACTTCTTTTTGGGTGAGCCATCCTCCTAAGAAATTTCCCATTTATATTGTAACGATGTCTTCAATCATTGATGTAGAACCTTCTAGTTATTAGGAGGCACCAAGCGAGTAGGTATAGTAGGATGCTATGGTGGATGAGTATAACTCCATAATGAAGAATGATGTGTGGGAGATTGTGTTGACACTAGAGAGGGAATTAGTGGTTGATTCTAGGTGTTTGTACAAGGTGAAATGTTAGGATAAACTTGACTCGGTAAAACAGTCAAATCTATTTTAAGTAAAGAAGTGGTTCAGTAAAAGAGTCAAATATATTTTAAATAAACAAATGGTTTTTTGGTAGCCCGCAGTATTATGAATGTGGATTACATGTAATGAAGCCTATAAAAGGATTAGGCTACTTCATTATATGATCTGTAAAATAGTGTGCACAATGTGAGAAATATAGTGTGTGTGTATTATGAGAGAGCATAGTAAAAAGGGGGAAAGAGACTGTAAAAACGAGTAAAGAGGAAGTTACAATGGGAGTGTTGTACATTGTATCCCTTTATTTTCCCAAAGAAATAAAAGAAGGATTGACGAATTTATTCATGGACATAGCCCACATTGGGTGAACCACGTATATGTCATGTCCCTTGTGTATTGTGCTTTCATATAATATTTCCACATTATTTTAATTTTAATTGTTTCGTGATTTATTTCCTAACATGAAACATGTCATTGATGGTAGCATAGAGAAGTACAGGGATCAGTTCATAGCTAGAGGATTCTCCCAGAGAGAAGGAGTTGACTATGAGGGGACCTTTGCTCCAGTTCTCACATCTACTTCTATTAGGATCATTGTGTCTTTAACATCTATTTTTTTGTATTCAATTATATTAGATGGATGTTAATACAGCCTTCCTTAATGGCCTAATTGAGAAAGAAGTATACATTAATCAACCGAAAAGGTTTGAGGTGTGTTATTGCACAAACTATAGGTTGGGCAAAGCCCGACCCAATCTACTGGATGGAGATAACAGTGGGAGAGCTTAGCCACTGTCACCTCAGATAAATGCTCCCTCGCTTTTGTGAAGGAAGAATTCTGACAAAAGGGGGAGCCCCAAGTGACCCTAGGGGGGAAATGAGATGGAAATTGATACTTATGAAGAGACGCCCCTATAGGTCAAGTTACTAAATGGAGAATGGATTGACAACGAGCTTCGGAGGTGGTTTATGGTTGTCAATTGTTTGAGTACTCGCGAAAGATGGTTGTACATGCCTGAGACACAAGAACAGACAAGATACAAGCTAAACAATCCAATGGACAAGCAAGTTAAGCTTGTTGTCCCTATTTGCAGTAGTCAACAAAAATATATATAAGAAAATAAATGATCGTTTAAAGTTGTTAAATAAGATGTTAAAAGTCTAGTAAACGATGCGAGAGATAAGCTAGCAAGTACTAGTATAACTCAAGTATGAAAGCATAAGACTTTAGCAACAAAATAAGACTGTCATAAACAAGTATTGCAATGATATATTATCAGCCTTATGGCTGCAACAAACTATTGCTACAATAGAAGCTTTCAACCCATAAAAAGTACAAGTAATCTACCCAAAAGATGTGTTGAGACTAGTAGATTATTATGGCAGCTTGCTAGCAAATTTTGATGGGCAAATGTAAGTTATGAATAAAAAAGAGAGTGATTTGTTGCAGCCATAATGGTTGTATCTTTTGTTTAGCTATAGCTCCAAGAAAACTAAGTATACCAAGACACCCTAAAGGCTTTAGCAACCTCAAAGCATCAACAATAAACTCCAAGTTGAACAATATCAATATCTCACTAAATCACGTTTACCAAAGCAAACAATTAATTTCTCCAATGCAAACTTCAGATTAGTACCTTTAAAATTTGGGTGAATGGAGTCTTGAAAAGCACGATTTAAATCAACAAAATACCTAGGGGTATAAATCCTCTTACTCCCTAGGGTATGAAAATTAAACTAAGGTCAAACAAGGAAGGTGTACACCCGTGTACTCTCCTAGCAACTTTGCAATAAAAGACTTGTAACCTAGCAAATGAGATGAAGCTTAATGGAGGGTGTATGCACTTATACTCCTCCTAGGGTTTCAATTAACAATAACCATGAAACAAGCAAGAAGAATTAACAATTATAGATTTTCCTTACCAATTCCAAGATAGATGCAAGAACAAACCCTAGTTCACCAAGCAAATTACCATTCATAAGCAAGAGAAGAAGTCTCCAAGAGGTGTGCACCACCTTAGCTCAAGAATTCACCAAAAGATAATCACCAAAAATCATTTGCACAAGAGAGAGATACCAAAATTCCCAATTAGGGAGAAAATTTCAGCTACTAGTCTTCTCACAATGGGAGAACTATGATATTAAAATGAAATGAAATGATCTCTATTTATACAAATCCTACTACAAGTGTTTGTCCACTTAATTTTAGGGTAAACCACAAAGTAAGGGGTCAACAACCCTTACTTTTCTCCTTTTACACAACCATAATATGTAATTCATAATTTGCACATGAAAGAAACCCTAAAAGTAATACGTCACCCTCCTAGGGCAACCTTTTGGCACTTTTTGCAAGTTGTTGGAGTAGAAGATGGAAGTCGTTGGGCCTTCTAGGGCCTCCCTCTCAAGCACTAGGTCTTCCTCCTTCAATTCAAACCTCCTCTCATCAAAACGTCTCAAGTATCAAGCAACAACAACACTACCACCACAACCCTAGCCCTAGGGTGACATCAACCTCCTCAAAAGTGATGTTTTAGCGTCAAGAGTAAATCGTTGGGTTGGCCAAGGGTTGGGTTATGTCATCCATGGCATCTTCTCTAACCTCCAAATGCTAGCATCTTCATCTAGTGTGTGGGCCATGGTATCCAACCTGTGGGATTCAAGCCCCGAGGAAGCCCAATCTAGGCATGTTCTTCCAAATCTATCCACCAACTAGGTCCTGCAAAGACAATGAATACGCCCTCCAAGGATCTCAAGTCAAATGCATCATGATGAGTAAATCAAATCAATAAAAGAGTCATATAAGCATGTACATCCAAACCACCTCATCAAAATAAACAGTCACTTAAAGACCCTATGCAATTTTTCCAAGTTTAAGTATGGGAGGGTTAACAAAGCGACGTATTGGGGGAATCATGCCTCAAGTTTAGGAGTGTTTACCAAGTGTACCCTGCTCTAAGTCATGTGAATGAAGTGATATGGATAAGGGAAAGAATTTTGGGCATGGGGTTCATGACATATAATGGATTGTAGTATCTCATTTATGGGTGCCTTTGTAGAGGGTGTGTTGCACCTTTGTTTTCAATGCAACCTTTTTCCAAGCCCATTTATTGCCTTTTGTATTTTTAAGATGTTTCCAAGTTGAAGCCAAGGTGGGGCTTCTACCTAAGAATGAAAAATAATGCCCACCTTGACTCTACCTTAGTCATATCATGCTTCCCAAAGTTGAATTCAAGTGTGGGTCTTCTACCTAAGCACGAAAAAAAGTGCCCACACATGCTCCACCTTAGTTGGTATTTTGTATTGGTTATTTTTCACAGGTCCCATCAATTTCTTATGAGAGAAAATTTCATTGTCCTTGGGATCTATGGGCGATCATATAGAATTTTTATGATTGGATTTTATCTTTTTCTATCTACAAGACTCTAGGCCTTCAACCCCTTCTTCCCATGAAATGAGGAACAATCCCTTCTTGGGTCAATACACCCGAAAATCCCAAAAGGTAAGGAGATGAGGGGATGAAGTATGGAAAGTGACAAGTTTGGTTGGGAATGGCACAATGACTCGTCAAGAGGACCTCCCAGTAGCAAACTCATCCCTAAGGGTGACCCCCTTACTAAAGAACAATGTCAACCACCAAAGTGAAATAGGGCAAAGAGCATAAAGTCCAAGAAAATGTCACATAATCAAAAGCAATTATAGATGCAACAAACTCAAATGCATCAAATATTGAAATGATACTCACCATGATAAATGGCTTGTACCTCATGGAGCAAGACCCAATGTCTTCCGGAAGCCAGATGATGTGGTGGATACCGTCGTGAAGAACCCGAAACTGTGGTGGTGAGGTGGGTCTCTGTCTGTGTTAATGGACACTGTTTTTCAAGCTGTCTCTCGGTAATCCATGTTTGCAATCTGAGGGCCTCAAGACATCATCTCCTTAGTTATCCCTAGGAACTAGGGATAACAAGGTGCATGGGCGATATATTTGTTTGTGAAACTTGAAGAAAGCTCATTATGGGTTGAAGTAGGCACCACGTGCTTGGTACTTTAGAATTGATGAGTACTTCTTAGATGTGGGCTTAACCAAAACCACTATAGATCCCAATTTTTATTATTTATTTGATAGATCTAATCTGCTTATTTTGGTCATGTATGTAGATGATCCGATACTTATAGGAAGTTTAAAGAAGCTCATTGTAGGGCTCAAAGCTCAATTAACATAAGAATTTGACATGAAGGACATTGGAACAGTGACTATTTCTTGGGTATATACAAGTGAAAATTTCCTTGGGTAGGGAAAATAAATAGTTGAGATCCTGAAAAGGTTCTAGATAATGGATTGTAAACCCATGGACACTCCTAGCATGCCAAACTCGAAGTTGCATGTTGACTTGGATTTATATTTGGTAGATTCTTTAGTGCATAGATAGTGGATTGAATCCTTGATGTATCTAGTTAACGCAAGATTTGATATATTGTTTGCAGTGAACACCTTAAGCTAGTTCATGGCTGATTTGGATAGCTACAAAACATGTGCTCTAATATTTGAAGGGAATAACACATTATGGT
The DNA here is from genome assembly GCA_010110895.2 of Picea sitchensis. Lineage (NCBI taxonomy): Eukaryota > Viridiplantae > Streptophyta > Pinopsida > Pinales > Pinaceae > Picea > Picea sitchensis. The sequence continues at coordinate 40,324 of SNQJ01S0021635.1, read as the reverse complement.
GTTGGAAAATTGATTGTCATTGATGTCAACTTTAGAGGAAGTCTAGAAACCTCTAGAAGTATTGGGTATAGTTGAAGAAGTCTCCAAAGTCGTCCCCTTATGGTGTAGCCTTAAGCATGGTTCTCATAGGAAGACGCTTTGAAGAAGTCTACAAGAAACCCAGAGGTGTGTTCATGAGGCCCGAAGTTGACTAAGGATAATGAGGTTGAAGAATACTTCAAGTTTATAAAAAAAAACCCTTGTAGATGGATAGTCCTCATCATATCGTTTTCAATAGTAGGTGGTACGCCACATGATTCCTCAGGGTTGAGGAGTTATGAGGTCATGAAATTGGAAGCCCCAATGAATGGTTAAGAAGCCCCTAAACGATTGCACCAAGAAGTTACAAGTCATTAATTAAAGGGTAAAACAGTTATAACAAGAAAGTACAGGTCGACCCTAAAGTGAAGAAAATAAGTCACATGGGAAAGTATAAATACACCTCAAGAAGCCTCTCATCTTTACACATACAAGTGAAATGATTATCTATCTTTCAAGTGATATTTTGGTAAATGTTTTTGTAGCGTATCATAGGAAGAAAGGAGTGCGAAAGTCTCAGAGTTGCAGAGATGGAAGGGTTTTAGGAAACCCTAGTTTAGTTGACCCCCGTGGGTTAGGTTACTAGTATCCCACAAGGCACCCCCACGGGTTGTTTAGCATCTATTGCACAAGGCCCCTTGTGATATCTGGCATCTGTCCAATGAGGCTGAGCCAGATTTGATGAAAGATGATTGGTTCAGGTTGCAACAAGGTATGTTGGTACAATCGAGTTGCTATAGGATCTGAGTTGGTATGTATCAGTTGTTTCTTTGTGAGTAAAGGTATGTCTTTTATGTGCTTTGTTGAGGCTTGTATCATGGATGGTGTGGCACATGCTTAAATCATGTCTTAGACTCCCTTTTAGGTATATGGTTGCATATGGTTGAGGTCCATGTTTTGGTGATATTGATACATGCTTGAGACATATCCTTGGCACTTAGTTTATGGATGTTATGGTTCATTGTTAGAGGCACATATTTGTGATATTGGCATATATTTGAGGCATATGCTTGGTATATGATCTTGGTTGTTATGGTTCATACTTGAGGCATATTGTTGAGACATTGGCACATCTTGGATACTTGGCATATGGTATGGTATAGGTTATGGTACATGGTATGGTTATGGTTGGTTGATCAATGACATAAATATTGATCGGTTGGATGATCAATTGATCATCAGTTACAAGTTGATGTGATAGTGACAGTGGTAGTGACAATGACAGTGGCAGTGACTATGACAGTGTGATCCAAAGTGGATCCATAAAGGCCTAAAAATCAAAGTTCTCCTAATCGAACGAAACTAGCACCACTGTGTTCGGCTCGTTGCGCTGATTTTGACCATATAATTATTTTCACAAACGAAAGTCATATGCGAAAGATATCGCGTTCTGACTGATTTCCCAAACATGCAAAAAGTCAACTAGTCAAAGTCAACAAGTCGTACTGTGGCATCAGAAGTACGACAGGTGATGTCATCATGTCCTCATCAGGATGACATGGCATCACCAGGAGGTGACATGTGTCACTCAAATTTGGCGTTTTCGGGCTGAGTTGGCACCAGTACGGATTTGACATATGGCATTGTACGGATGACACGTGGCAATCCATACATGACGTGGCCCAATGGTAGGGTGACTGGCCTGTATGGATACTAACGTTGCAGCTGACTAGACAGGTGACTAGGTTGTACGGCAGTGACGTGGCAACTGACTGTACGCTGACTGTGTGGTACGGTCCAATCACAGGGTGACATGTGGCCCAATCATAGGGTGCCACGTGTCACCTTAGATTTTTCCAATATTGGCTAGTTAAAAAATTTGTTATAACCTCTGGGGGATTCGAACCCCTGACCTCACGAGATGAGCCAAAGACTTCCTAAAAGGGGGCGGACCGACCGATCTATTATGGGACTTGTTACAACACGTGGCCGCATTTGATTAAAATTTGACATGTGGCAGGTGTTTGGGATAGGACCCAGTCGGCGTGGGCTAGCCCTAACCAACCAGGGGCTACGAACCTGGGAGCTAGCTAGCAAGTGGAGTGTGTGGGAGCTTAGGGTCAGGCCATATGGCCATGCCAACGACCAAGGCCCAAAAATCAGGGGCTAAAGACGAGGGGGGCTTATCCCTTGGCCACATGGCAGAGCGCATGTGACCAAGAGCCCGAAGAAAAGGGGTTGTGCGCCCAAATTCTTTCCAATATGGGTTTTTTTTCAATGGTTTTTGGATTTTTATGATTAAAAGCCCGATTTTTGATGATTTTTGATGATTTTTTCCCACTTTTGGGAGATATGGAGCCCGATTTGAGGCCAGATATTGGGAGGAAGTTGGGAGGTTGATGCCAACTCCAAATATATATAAACCAAGGGTTCTTAGCAGCATTGAGGAGGTTCAAAATAGGATAAATGTTGAGGAATTTGAAAGCCAAAGCCATTTTTATCCAGGGAAGCCATTGAGGAGGGGAACTTTGCAGGCCAATTATGGGAGCTACGCTCAACCATTTTCAGTGCCGTTAGTTGTGCTGGATTCTTGAGGTAGAGAAGAACACAACCAGACCATTTTGTAATCCTTTTGACACTTTTCTGATGTACTTTTGAAGAATTTAAGAGAAATAAGAAAGCCTCACCCATTAAGACAAAGGCCCAAAGACATAGGCAATCTTGTCAAACTTCGTTAACAACTTTGTTGTTATGGTTTGTTGATTCTTTGTGCTTACATTCTGATATGCATTTCTTATTATGGTTGCTATAATATCTCATTAATTTCTTCTTCTTTCATCCATTCCTAATTGGTAAATGAACTCATGCTTAAAACTTAACCAAGTCTTTAAAAGATCATTTTGGATCAAGTGGTATTAGAGCAGGTTGACAGTTGGTTGTTTGAGTTTTCATGATTACCAGGGAAAATCTAAATCATGGTGAAGGCAAGCTTGTAGAAGGGGATCCAGAGATTGGATCGAGAAAGAGGAATTCTCAAAGTGAGGAGATCACATCGAAAGAAGGCATGTCTCAAAATGAGATCGAGTTGCAAAAGACTTTATTTTCCATGTCTAAGATGGTAAAGGTCTTATATGAGGATTACCTGGAATGGAAGAGGCCTTTCCAAGGGGAATCTTTAAAACAAGACAAAAGTGAAGAAGGAGAGGATCCTTCTAAATCTCCTCCTTACCCTCCTTCTTCTCCATCAACTTCTTCGTCTTTAAGTACAAGTTCCAAATCCATCGCAAAAAAACATTCCCATAAACATAAACATGATATGCCTTTACTTAAGCTTTATGTGAAATTTGAATTGCCCATGTATGGTGGTGAAGTCAATGCTGAGAAACTTGATAATTGGGTCAGACAGATGGAAGTTTATTGCAGTGTGCAACAAATCAAGTATGAGGCAACTCAAATCAAGTTGGCATCGCTTCGTCTTACATGCACAACACTCATATGGTGGAAGAGTAAGTTGCAAAATGGAACACAGCTAGTGGGTAATGTATTTCCATCATGGCAAGATTTTTTTTTTTNNNAAAGAGAAGGCTTTAAATGAATGGCAAGGTCTTAAACTAAGAAAGGGACAAACAGTGCATGTTAGGGTCCTAACCTGCACATAGGTAGAACAATATATTTGAATGTAATAAAGGTCAATATTAATAAGGCCTTGAAATAAAATAGAATAAGTCAGATGAAAGAAGACATAATAGAAGCTTCCGCTTCTAGAAGGATCTTCCTCTAGATGCTTCCTTTGGTAGACATATTTAGTATAAATAGGAGTCAAGGGTATGAGAACCCTAGCTTGGATATTATTGTAATAGATCTCTGCTCAACTGGAGGTTGCCCCTTCGAAGAGGCCCGTGAACATTGCTTTCAGATTCAAAGTGTTATTTATGTTGTTATTCTTATATCATTTCAATGCTATTGTGGTGAATGTTCTGGTTATATTGTTGTTATTCTTCCATTTCTAGCATTTTATTTATATTCTACATACTTTTTATATCTAGTATATTACAAGTGGTATCAGAGCACTTTCCTCGGCAGAAAGTGTGGGTTAATTTTTTTTTCAGGGTAGAGACGTATTCCGGCGTCTTTAAGCCACAGAGATTTGTCGTTACGCGCATAAACCCGCGATTGAGGGATTCATACATGTAGGAAATACAAGTGGTACTTAAGCACACATCTATTGGCCACCCTTGTAACCCCTGTTAGTACCCCTTCGAGTGGTAGCGCATCAGACAACACTTGTGTACGGATCGGCCTAGATTACCTGAAGCCCTCTTTAGATAAACTGATTGGTCGCCCAACTTCTATAGTGTCATCGAGAACAACACTCGGGAAGATACTCTCTAGTACCTGGGTAGTCGGGTAGTACAACTTAGGGTACGTTCTATCCTCCTTAGTTAGTGCCCTAAGATATTGGGCCAAGTACTACAGTTGGACCCCGCACGTATATCAAAGAGCTATAGCACAGGGCAAACCCTTATCTCTAGAACCCTTGAATACCTAACCCTTGGGGACAGAAACATAAACAAATTAGAACATGCAAGATCTATTGTCGCGCAACTGTGTTCGGGTTGCCAAGTAAGTACACATTTCTTTCTGGTTAAGCATTTGGGCATTTCCTCTCTACAGTATTCTTCAGACCGAAGTATAACTCTGTAGGTGTTAAAAAAAAAAAAATCTGGAAAATTTTTCACCATTATTTGAGACCTATT
>SNQJ01S0021634.1:67648-78918 GCA_010110895.2 Picea sitchensis | reverse complement strand
ATATGTATGATAATGTAAAGAATGTAGATAATACTTATCATATAAAGAAAAAGAGGTTTTTATCCTGTATGGGTTTCCTCGGGAATTATCTGTCTCTGTCTTTCTCATATATGTGACTGATGATGAATGTGCCCCTGTTTAATTATCTGCATTATTGTGATCATCATTGAGTGCCTTGTAAAGATTTGAAAATAATCATGATTTTTTAAGCATGGTAACAACTGATTCACCCCCCCTCTCAATTGTCCAACACATATCATCTAATCAGATGCACTAATATCACAATAAAACAATCAAACCCTAATGGTACACTCCCCGACTCGATCCAGAGTCCAAGTGGTCCATCGATGCCTCTGCATATTTGAGGTCCAAAAGCCTGCACACTCAGTAAAACTGAGTCAATATCACTTGTCTATGTCAATGCAGTAAAACAACATGTCATCAACTCATAACGCCTCATAATCAAAATCAAATGTTTTAATAGCATAATAATCTGGATCACTTCAGAGCAAGTGTCCTCAAAGAATAAGTTCGCTCAGTGCGCCAGAGCAGGATGTTACAGTTGGTGATGCCATACATAAGAGACATTATGTAATTCAATAAATTTGGGAGCTTTCCCAAAGCATTGCTAGTTTTTCATCCAAAATACATAATTTTGAAGAATACTTGCAAAAGGATTTGGAAAATGATGAATGATTTTTCAAGGAAGTTGTAAATACATTTTTAGCCAAAGTCTCAAGATTAAATGAAGACCAAAGGAAACAACAAAAACTTCCTTTTCCTTACAATATGAAAGAGATCAATGCATGATAGTTAAGGAGAATCAAAGAATTAAGAGAAATGATAAATAAAATTTATGTCTGAAGGAATAATAAGAGTGATTTGTTTCCCAAACTTGTTAGTCTTACTAAATAATTGAATGGTCCCAATTTATTGATGGATACCATGATCCTATCAAAATAATATTTAATGGGACAACTTAATGCATTGAAAGGTGTGTGGGCAAATGAATTTACCAAAAATATAGAATTTTTTGAAGATGAAGTTGAAAAATGGTTAGTTCAATATTTTAACAGGAATGATGAAGTGGAAAATATGTTGCATCGATCAAATATATATTTGAGGCAATCTAAAAATCAGTGGTTTGAAATTAAAACTAAACATGAAATTATTGTGGCACCTTTAAGGGAGTAAATTGAGGAGTGGTTGTAAAAGTAGTTAATCATAATTACTAAACTGGAAAATCAATAAACAATTATAGTGGTTATGCCACCTCAACCACAACATACACCTATAAAGGAACCAACTGCAAGAAAGTAAAGGTTACAAATGCTTTCCATCATAGTGAGTCAAGAAACAACCTTTTTCCTTTTTTTTTTCTTTTTCTTCTACAGTCATTTGTCACATTGCCTTTATTTCCCAATACTTTGTGAAAACTAGGATGACCCTTGGTTGTTTTTCTCTCTTATTCTAGGTATTTTCATTTTATGGTTCACGGGAGACATTCTCAGTCCTCTTTGAAGGGTGAACGCATACTTTTTCTTTAAAGACATTTAATTTATATTTAAAGACCTATATTATTTTTGAGACTCCGAGAGAACTACATAATACTACATTATTTTATTCTCAAATACTTTTATTTGAAGTTTGACTTTCCAAATTTTTAATCCATCATAATATTTTTGGTGTTTAATGGAATGATCATTTAAAGTTCTTTTATTTTTGCGGTCCATATTTCTTGTCTCTATTTATTGTGGTTATATTTTACTTTCTTGATGAATGTTGTGATGAAAATGTCAACCTTTCACTTATCATACTTATTTGCTTTATCCACATTGTAAGTATTGTATATATTTGTCTTCTTTTTGAAATATATTTGGTCCCTATTCGAGATACTATTTTTGAATAAGAATGTTAGCTTTTACAAAATTTGATTCTTTTCATATTTTATTATAAATTTATAATGAAAAGAGGAGTACCACCTTTCTAAAAACGCAGGGGGATTCATATCCTTGTGAGGTTGACCTTAAGACCATAAAACAATCCTTTAGATTAACAATACCTAATGTATAAGAACAATTTAAATAGCATGGAAGACAAGAGGCTTCCCAAAATTTCTTTAAACTCCATCCAAAATCACATTTAGCTCAAGAAGGGATGGCATAAAGATGACCAACACTGGATAAATCATCGGGGAATAAAGGAGGAGATCATATTGCAAAATAAGGATAATATTAAAAATATTATTACATCTAAATTTGAAGAGAAATTGTGGTGTAATAAATAATTAGAGGGTAAAAGAAAATTAAGATACTATAAGGAGGTGATCAAKCATAATCTATAAAATCAAAAGTAYATCTCAGTCTTAAYTGGTGTAAAGAAGAAAACCAACATTTTTAAAATAAGAACAAATTCTCTTGAGCTCCATAGTGAAATTGGGAATTGGACAATTCCCAAAACATTGTGGGAATAAATAATATGTCATCTTTATTGAAGATGAAAAACACTCTCTTAGAATGTCGAACCTATACCCATATTAGATCTCAATTTCAAACAATTTGTTACATTAATGACCTCCCTAAGCTTCTTACTCGTCAAAAATATAGTGATCTTGGAATGCTTCTCTTAAATCATTTTGAGTGAAAAAATAAAATTGTAAAGAAATTTAATTAATCTCTTACCTTCTTAAGGTTGGATAGACAAAATTTGATCTGAGTGAACCTTAATCATCTTTATAAACTATAATTACAACTAACTAGCTATATTGTATATTATATGATATAATATATGTTGTAACTAATGAGTTATAATATATAATATATATTGTCAATTGGGTTTAGCTTGAGTGGTTGGGAGGAATGATTGTTATCCTCCCCACCAAGGTTCAATTACTATTAGTGACATGTTGAGCTCTTAACAAGTATAGTATACATAGACTAAAAAAGTGTTTCGGGCCTACCACACCTGAAACAAAATTAAAAGGATTGACAAGACTTCTCACATTGGCTCGGGGCTATGTGGAGAAGAATATCAAGAAAATAATGGAATTAATTACTAAGACTTGGGAGATGTCAAAGAACATGGTCTCTTTTGGAACGAGAGCACACGCTTTTCATGAATATTTACAGGCGAATTTGAAAAATGAAAAAGGTTTTTACCTTGATACGATTGTACCATTTGGTTTTAAAGTTACCAATATGACAGAGTTGAGAATAAGAAAGGAGGATCTCCCTTCTCCGAAGTGGATAAAACAACTAAAATCATGCTGGGAGGAAAATGTTAAAAACCTGAATATTATTGTCCAAGCATGCAGTCAGGCCATAACCAGAAGCGAAGAATTATTCAAAAAATTTACTGAGATAGCTCTAGTTGGGAGCACCAATGAGGTCCAAGACCCCAAGAAGGGTTATCATTTGAAAAATTCTATGACATTCTTGAGTATAGTGAAGATGACGTGGAAAACTGGATAGTTTATTATTCTATTAGAAATCAAGATATTGAAGAAGCTTTGCAAAATATTTGTATTGGTCTAAGGGACTTGGAAGGCGGGCTCTTCAATATAAAAATTCGGCATGAAATCAACGTGGTGCCAATGAGGAGCTACATCGAGGAGTGGTTTAATTGTCGACAAACTTACCGATGAAGGGCAAAGAATGGTTTAGACGGTTCCTACAACTGTCAATGAAAGCCATAAAATGACATCAACGAGCAAGTGACAAACATGCGATACCATCATAGTAAGTTCATATTGATCACATCTTTCTGTCTTTATCAAGCTCTTCATCTAGTTACTCCACCTCTTTAAATAAAAAGGTTTAACCGAAGACTGATAATTTCCTTTTTCTTCTTACCAGGTCTTGTTGTCTTCCACCACCAACTTTCTTCTTTCTACGAACTTCATTATTATAAATATTTGATTTATGGTCCGCGAGAGCGTCAATCCCATTCATTATGACAAACATGTTTTAATTTCAGATAATGTGTATTGAACTATATATAAAAATTTGGCATGAAATCAACATGGTGTCAATGAGGAGCTACATCGAGGAGTGGTTTAAAAAGGTTGTCGGCAAACTTACCGATGAAGGACAAAGAATGGTTGAGATGGTTCCTGCAACTGTCAATGAAAGACATAAAAGGACATCAATGAGCAAGTGACAAACATGTGATACCATCATAGTAAGTTCATATTGATCACATATTTCTGTCTTTATCAAGCTCTTCATCCAGTTACTCCAGCTCTTTAAATAGAAAGGTTTAACTGAAGACTGATAATTTCCTTTTTCTTCTTACGAGGTCTTGTGGTCTTCCACCACCAACTTTCTTCTTTTTACGAACTTCATTATTATAAATATTTTACTTATGGTCTGTGAGAGCGTCAATCCCAGTCATTATGACAAACACATTTTAATTTCAGATAATATGTATTGAACTATATATTTTTAGAAATTCCAAGAGAGTTATTTTGGGAATAATCTCGATTGTGCTTTGTAACCCAGTTTTTCTGAATATAAATTATTTGAGGTTGATCTATCGTTATTTTCATTTGAGTTTCCCATGTATCACTTTGTCAAAGTTCTCTTATGCATGGGGATCATTTTCTTTTATTTTTTGTATGTGATCATAAATCTGTAGCCCTACTATGATGGATGTGTGGAATTTTTGTTTATTTTCTTTAAATGTATGAATGTATGTGTTTCCTGGTCCATTCTCAGGAACTTTCTTTTTAAAAGAAAATAAAAACAAAAACATTTTTTTGTTTTCTGTTATATCTATTTTACTTTCCTTTGACAAACTTCTATAAATTTCCCACATTTTAAAAATATTGAACAAAGGAGTACCACCTCTATAAAAACACAAGAGGATTTATATCCTTGTGAGGTTTTCATTTCGGTCCTAACGGATTCAAGAATCAACATTTTTGGTGAGCGTACTGGGGACATGAAATGAAAATTTGGAACCCAGCCAAGCATTTTTGAAAGAATATATGACTTTACCCCAGGGTAATCAGTCCCATTTAAAATTTGGATTGAATAATCAATGAAGCATTTTGCACCAATTGTATAATCTGGTAATATCAACAGTTGATCCAGAATTGGATCCAAGAGCCAGATGGGGCTCAGAAAGGCCTAAAAATCAAAGTTCTCATAATCTCTTCAAAACGGATGTGTGCATGGGCCTCAACGTTACAAACCCAACGCAACTTTAATGGGCTCAAACAGACATCGTATGACCAAGATATCGTGATCTGTTCATTTGGCCAAATAGGCAAAAATAACGTTGATTGTACAGTCCATATAGTGCCACGTGGCAGCTGACTCTACAAGCCGTACAGATGTACAACTGATGTGGCAAGGTAAAATGGATGTTGACATGGACATGTACAGGTGGACCAATCAGGGAGTGACACGTGTCACCACTACAAGGGTGACACATGGTACGTCCTTATGGATGACATGGTAGTTGACTGTGCAGTGATGTGGCAGAGAAGTGGTGTGTTGATTGGGCATCGTTTGCTAATAGATAGTTGAATCCAGTTGTGACACATGGAATTTATTCATTGAATGTGAAGGTTCCACGTGGACTAATCATGTGTTGTCATGTGGCACCCCTTTATTGGTTTCACTGCACTCATTGCAACAAGGGTGGAAATTTAAAGGCTAATTGTTGGAAGCTTAATCTAGAGATTCGTCCAAAGAAGGAAAAAAGGATTTCACATGTACTCACAAAGGAAGAGGCATTACCAATGAATAAAGAGGAACACCATGAATAAAATAAAATAGCCTCTTGGTTCTGCCATAAGTGGATGCCACATCTTCATTGTATTTTGCTTCCATTAATGTAATCACACATATTGAAAGGATGACCTGTTATAGCATCATTTTTATACAACATAGTGTTTTGTGTTTTTCCTTATCGGTATGTAATCTGTAAGGTTCATTTTGTAACCTTTTGGAGGAACAAAAGGTATTTAGTGGGGAGGTGTGATCCAGAATTGGATCCAGGAGCCAGATGGGGCTCAAAAAGGCCTAAAAATCAAGTGCTTAGAATATCTTCAAAATGGACTTGTACCAGAACCCCAATGCATATTGGACAGAAAGGAAACCCCGCTCTAGAACCGAACCATTGCACAGGCAAAGGTGCAGTGGAGACATTTTGGCCTAGATGAGGCTACATGGGAAATGGAGGATGCCATGAGATAGGCATATCTGATTTTGTTTACTTCTGTACATGCAATTCATGTTAAAAGATAAGAACATCGAGGACGATGTTCCTTTAAGGGGGAGGGAATTGTAACACCCAGTTTCCCCCAGTTTGTAAAAATAACTAGACTGGCCAAGAACTGTGGCAAACTTAGAAATGTGAATATGTATTATGTGAATAATATTATGAATTTATATTGCAGGACTGCTGAGAGGGGATGTGCTGAAAAAGAGACCATGATGGCGGTGGAAGGCACCTGGAAAGGCGGTGTTAACTTCCACCGAGAATTAATACCGTATTTGGACTTCACTGGCCCGGAGAAACAAAAGCGGCTCGCTGGCCCCGAATTAAATGTCTTGTAGGTTGGTAGGTAGATGGCTCCTCAGGAATTAATGAGGGATGGGGAGGTGAACTGCCCATCTGCAGAGCCATCATGACTGACCAGTGCAAGGGAAATTGCGACACACTCAACCTCATAAGAGGATAAGGCGTGGGGTAGAAGCGATTGGGGGTAGACGCGAGGGGAGGAAGAGAACTCTAGCGATATGCAGAGTGAGTGATAGCAGAGAGGAAGGACAGTAACCTTCGCTCTTGGTCACTAGTAAAAAGAGACACAATCTCACAGAATCGTGGTCTCAGCTCAGGGGTGGCTAGTGGTAAATCCGTTGGGAGTCGCTGAGCCTACGGTTGGGTGGAAATGAGCACCCCTCTCAGCAGTTGCATAACCTCTGGTGTTACTTTATGATAAGTGTTTTTCCTTTGGCATCTTGAAATATATGTATTCTGATAATTATGCTCATAAGTTGTGAAACTGTGAATGATTTCATTATAAGAATGTCTGTATGGTGTTTTGATTAGTACTAGTAGTTGTATATTTGTATGGAAAGACTATGTATGGCTTATGTCCTCATGAATCATTATTTATATGCGTACTGATCTAATTTAGACTTCACGTCTAGTTCTCGGGAGGATGATACCCTTATCTGCCTTAGATAGTACCCTTGGTGAACCTCCCCACAGAGATACCCTCCTTGAAAAGCCCATCAAGAACTGGGAAAGAGAATGTGAAGGCGTAAGGCCTTAGTAACCCTGCACGAGGAGGAACGATCCTCTTGAAAACCCGAGATAGCAGTATAAGGATGAAGTATCGAATCGACGGATGAGATCCTGTCGGGAGATCTGTGGTCACTCACGACCGTCAGATCGGAAGAAGAAGATGGAGGGTTAAGTGCCTTAAACCTGATAGGTATTAATCGACGGATGAGATTCCATCGAGAAAACTGTGGTCACGCATGACCATTAGATTGGTAGGAGTAAGTAGGGTGTTAAATGCCTTACCCCTTTGTTTTCTGTGTCTTCGCAGGCAGCGAAGAAATTGGGACCGTAGATCTCCAAGGTCCATGGGAGTATCTGGACCATTGATTTTTCCACGTCCAGGGAGTCATGGAAGAATGCACGAGTAGGAACCAATCTGAGCCGTTAGATCTCGGCTGGAAAACCCGACAGTCGTTGGATCTGTCAGGAGTTACCTGAGGGTTAAAACCCTAGTGTATAGGGGCGAAAGCCCCAAGATAGATTTGGACCATCTGAATGATGGAGGCCACGTGTCGTGAGATTACCCATTTCAGGAAATCAGGAATCGCAAACTCGGAAGTCCTGGTGATGAGATTTCGGGATTTTCCATGGTGAAAACCCCGGAATAGATCTGAACCGCTCGAATGACGGAGGCCACTTGTCGTGAGATTTCCCATTTTGGGAAATCATGAATCGTGAACTCGGGAGTCCTGGTGATGAGAGTTCGGGACATTAGAGGGTGGAAACCCTGGGATAGATCTGGGCCGCCCGATCTCGGGAGGCCACGTGTCATCAGATTACTCATTTCGGGAAATCAGGGATTGGGGATTCGGGAGTCTCGTGGACAAGAGGTCGGGCTCTCGCCTTGATAAATCCCGATGAAAATAAAACTGTGGTCATATGAGAAGAGGTCATATTGACCAAGGCGTAGCCCAGGGGCGGCTAATTGCCAAACGAGGCATATTCGACACTTCAGCATTTCGGTACTCGGGACACCGAGGGGCATGCTTCCCTGTGCCAACAAATCCCAAAATAAAGACTTGCAAACCCCCTCCTGTCCTGTCGACTACTGTGTCACATTTCCCCTTTGCCACCTATACTCCACTTAACCATGTGACGGGGCCTGTTCTCATTGGCTGTTCTCTAGCCCTGTTGGGATTTGTTCCTATTGGCCATTTGCTAACCCTGTAGGGATTCGTCCCTATTGGCCGATCACTAGCCCTGTCGGGGTTCGGCGGTTGCAGAGTCGAACGATTCGACATCACTATAGCACCGAGGCACGAAATACAAAGAGGCACTGCATTTATTTGAACTGTGATCATGACCCGCGATCACATGGGAACGGAGAGAGAGAAAGAGCTAGCTTGTGCTGGGCCTCCATAGGTAATTCAGGGGTTCTGATTCTGCAGAAATCAACGAAAAAGTTGATTGAGGTAGTGGGTATGTGACAACCCCCACATTCAGTTATTGGCACCTCAAACAATAATATATTTCCATTTTCCACATTCCTTATCATGGTAATCCTATTTTATGATTAATTACAAGCTGGGGGAAACAGGGGTTTTACAATTCCCTTAAAGGAACACATTCCTTGGTGTTCTTTCTCAAAAACACCTATCATTCCTTTCTCATTCAACTGTTTCATAAATATTGATCCTTCTTCCTCGGTCAGGTCCTTTTTCATACCTTTAATCTTGGTCACCTACTTTCAATAATTCTTGGACAATAAGCACGTTAATCATAGTCTTATGCGAAAACATTGCATAAAATTTCTAGGAAAATTTCATAATCTTAGCACAATAATGATTTGCGCAATTTGTGGATTTGTATCCACATGATTGTTTTGTTATCCAAGATCATTGTTTTTCCTCTACATACCCATTAGGTGCATGATCTCAATCAATAGTTTAAAAGAAATATCAAGGTTCCATCTTGCTTGCGGTCACTCACCCTCCAGGCTCAGGCTCAGTCATCCACTTCTCTGCTATACAGTCCCTTTGGTGATCCATCTTGCCTTGCCAAGGTTTTCTCACACAGGAATAACTACCCATCGTGTGCATGATCTCAAACAATAGTTTACAAGAACTATTAAGGTCTCATCTTCCTTGCGATCACTCACCCTCCAGGCCTAGGCTCAGGCACCCCCTTCTCTATTATACAGTCCCTCAGGTGATCCATCTTGCCTTGCCAAGGTTTTCTCGCATAGGAAGAATTCCAAAGACTCTATCGAGTCTTACAGTTGAGGCGTCCCTTAGAATTAATTTGTCGAGGTGTCCCTCCAGATTGTGTTACCTCAACACAACATATTCTAGGAAATCATGGATTACCATGGGGTTCTCATGTCTCAACAGTAGCCATTTTTCATGCTTTTACAGCCTGATAGCCTTCCGGCTCAGCTAAAGTTAGGGAAGAAGGTTACTCTCCTTCTCCTGGTACTGTAATATATAGGGAAAAATGTTACTCTCCTTCTCTGGGTACCATAATAGATAGGGACGAAGGTTACTCTCCTTCTCCTAGTACTATAATAGATAGGGGCAGAGGTTACTCTCCTTCTCCTAGTACCATAATAGATAGGGACGAAGGTTATCGTTATCCTTCTCCCAGTACCGTAATAGATAGGGATGAAGGTTACTCTCCTTCTCCCAGTAACATAATAGATAGGGATGAAGGTTAATTTCCTTCTCTTGATACATAAATAGCTAGGGACGAAGGTTACTCTCCTTCTCCCAACTCAATCATAGATAGGGACGAAGGTTACTCTCCTTCTCCCAAGTCAGTCTCTATTTCATGTGATCGGATTATAATATTTCTCATAGTTCTCCCTCAAACCTGAGAGCTCAGTCTCTCATCCCTGCACTCTTCGTAGATCTTTTCCTTTCACCTGTATCATAGGTATACAGAAATTCATGAGACATCATCATACATTTTAAATTCATAATTTCCTTGTAAATATGTCACCTATAGATTTCTAATTCCACATTTTATTTCCATATTTGTTCCACACAGGAACCAGATTCATAATTATGGGACTTTCCTTCCCATAGTGGTTTGGCTCAGCATGGAATTGGTCTTCCTTATGGGCTTACAACGCTGCCATATCCAAGAACTCTTTGCTTCTTGCACTTTCAACTTCAATCAGCCAAACAAATTGTTAGATTTTCCATGCACATACCTTTTTAGTGCACCTTTACAACATCATCACAAACAATTCAAGAATTGTGCATACTAACAATCTAATTCACTTTCTCAAAAAGGAAATACCATTCCTTGCAGTTTGGCTCAATAGGAGATTGGTCTTCCTTATGGGATTACAATACTTCCATGTCCAAGACCTATTTCCTCCCTACAATTCATTCTTTACACAACCAAACAAACTGTTAGTCTCTCATGCATCCATGTAAATATATCTATATTCAAAACCATGCATACTAATAGTTCATCACATCTATATAAACATAAAAAAGGAATCCCATTCCTTGCCTATGCCTCATTTCAACATACCAAACCTTTCAAAACGTAATTCAACATTTCAAATAATTTTAGAAAATGTGCCAATTATTCATGGCCACATTCATACCCAATGCACTCTTGCATTATTTTTTCAAGTTTGTCACACTTTATGACCGGTTCTTGGCCATGGGGTGTTGGAATTTAACCAACCCTTTCCTCATATGGTTTATTCATTTTCTTTCATTCTTACAGCAAGGCCATACTACCTGCTATAGGTCGATCACGATCCCAAATCAATACACATAAACTCAAAAGTTTCACATGAATTCCTTTAAGCATTCATTGATTGGTCAATGCATTCATGACATATCAGTTTATGAATTATTCCAAGGGTTACAAACAATGTTTACTACCAGAGGTTCATACCTCCATCATTCAGGTTCTCCTTCCTAAATCATACCTTACTTAGATATCCAAGGCATACAACTGCCCTTTCAAAAGTTCATGCATAACACTAAGACAATAAAATATTTCATAAGGGG
>SNQJ01S0021634.1:25234-67638 GCA_010110895.2 Picea sitchensis | reverse complement strand
GGCATAGTATCCACACAGTTCCTCCATAGGGAACCTTCAACATGTAGTTTCCTTATTGCATATCCATCACTATTTGTGATGGCCTCAGCCTTGAGTTAGCTTCAACAGTTTACCAAATATCCCATAAGGAATATTAACATGCATCTTGTCATGTACCTAAGTTATGTATCCATACATATTCTGGTTTTGTTAACTTACATCATACTTGTGCATCACTTGCACATTTAATATCATTCATACCTAAATGGTATTACTATAAGGATTCATATTAGGAAGCTCCATAATGAATTAAACCCATTTACTCAATCATAATTAAACACAGATAAGTATTCATCATGCTAGCTTATTGCTTGCACTTTTTCCATGTCATTCACATACATGGACATATCCGGCTTCTATATCCTTTTCCCAAGGATATTTCAATCATCCTTATGATCATTTATACACATTCATGTATAAGTAGGTGCATATCTTGCACCTTTTTACCTCATGCATTCGCTTGATAGTTTAATTTCATCATTAGTGTCCTTTAGTTTGGGATTTTAGTCACTTACAAGACTAATCTGACAGTCATATCTCGTATTGATGTTTCCTTCTCTCAAGGACATAACCAACCATGGTCACTTTCCTCTTTATGAGACAACGTCTGGCAAGAAAACCTTCTTGCCTCAACATCCATAGGGTTTTACCCATTTCACTTTTCTTTGGTCCTGAAGAGTTATATACTCCGATTTTAATTTAAAGCAGTAACTATAACTTCAAAGGATCCTACATGATCCTATCATATTCCTTTAAGCACACAAAGGTATTAACCATTATATAATCCACCATCATCAGTGACTGGAGTTCCAACTGCCCATGTTAGAAGCAGTGCTATGAACACCAGGTCATCCGTCCTTCGGGCTTTAGCTGCCCTTGACAGAACCCTGCCACCTTCAACTATCCACATTCAAGTCTTATTGTAAATGTTAATTAGCATATCCCTACTCCAGTAAGAGTAGTTATCACTTTGACAAATGGCTAAAGAAATTCTTCTGCTGAAATTCAACAAGAATTCCCAAAATCACAGGTTCAATTCGTAGTCCTTCTCCTCAAGGAGTAAATGCAGATAACAATACATCATTACGCGACTCGTACATGATCCCAAGAAGGCCAAGTTTTGTAACCATGATCTAATACCAATTTGTAACACACCCACGACGAGGCATAATTCTTTTTGCTTTTCCTAAAGGATATATTCTCCATCCATGGTTTCTAATTTGGAAGGACGAGGAACCAATCTGACCTCCCGGTCAAGGATCTTCGATTCTGGAGCCAAAAGACTCTTTGAGACCTTGATGGTCTCGTTCTGTAATTAGATGTAGACCCTTTCGACCTGCTGGTGTAGGTCTAAAGGTACCCATGACCCTCCTCTTCGCGCCTACGAAATCTCAGAGTCTGGGCACTAGCTCCTTTTCCAATAATCTCCTTCCTTGACATGACCTTGGGTGATGGCCTTACGTAACCACATGATTGCAGGTGCGGCCAAGGGTGGTTTGAAACCAACTACTTTTCAACCCACAATTCACCTTGAGCCTCCACATGTCCTTTCTCCAAAATCGTGGTTTGGATTGCGACCTGCCCTCAACTTTTTAAATTTCGCACACCTTCGGTCCCTACAATGTGATGGGACCACCGATCTCACGACCTTGATGATGCCTTTGAATATGATATATATACTTTCTGAATCTATGGATCATATCTAACCTTTCTAAATCAACAGTTGTGATTTATTTCATGATTCAGGTTTTGGGATTTTGAACTTTCAACCCTTACCTTCTCCCGTAGTGACAGATCTCTTGCCACGCATCCTCTTTAATCAACGGTTTTTATCGCTTCGTGATTCTATACTTTCGGAGTCTAAAGTCTCAACTTTTAATTCTCGTCGAAGTATGCGGATTTCTTCCATGTGTCCACTTGAATCGGACGATCGAGGCTGACTTCGGGTCTTTACCAAAATCCACATATTCATGCCATGTCCCCATTAATCTAGTGGCTATGAATTACTTCGGCACTTTACCTAGATTCCATATATTTATTCCACATATCTTCTCAATCAGACGGTCCAGATTCACTTCGGGTCTTCGGAGTTCAGCAGTCTCAATTATAAACTGAATCCCCAGTGTGATTCACCCGGAGGCACCGATCTATCGACATGTACCCCTCCTGGTGATCAACGGCCAGGATCTACTTTGGTTCTTTAGTGCTTTTCAACCAAGACCGTATCAATGGACTTCAGCCCCCTTCTCGATGAACAGTTGAGATTCCACTTCGGGACTCCAATGCTCTCACCCTCTACTTTCCTCCGAAGTATTTTGTACCCAGAGTGTCATATCTGGTACCATTCATCCACCTTAAATCGATGGATTTCGTTTGCTTTGGAACTTCAGCCTTCGGACATATCAAACTTCAAATCCTCCTTGCTTCATTTCCTTTGGAATGTTCTACCTGGAGTTCTCAATATGATGACATGTGTCCTCCTTCAGATCGACAACTCCCACCTACTTCCGCTGTTCAAGCTTTAGTGATTTCAAACTCTTATCCATCGCGTTCTCCTGGAGCGTTTTCACACAGAGTTTGTGATCAGTCGCAACATGCCCTCTAGATATGATGATCCATATTCTCCTTAGGTCTTTGGGTTTCTTTCACCCGAGGAAAACGGATCTCTACCACATGTCCCTTTCAATCTGACGGTTGAGATTCACTTTGGTTCTCCGAATCTCTAGGATTTGGGAGTTTCAGCGCTCGACTGAAACTCTCAAAGTGATTTCTCCGGAGTTACTGATCTGCTGACACGTGTCTCCTGGCGATCAATGTTCAGGATCTACTTCGGGTCTTCAATGATTCTTCTCTCTCCTTGACCACAATCTCTCGCTTAGGAGTTGTAGATCTTGCGCCACTTGTCCCTCTTGGCGATGAATGGTCCCAATTCACTTCGGGACCTTGGCCAGTGAACCCTCCCATGAAAAAAAACATTAAAATCATGCACTTTACCTTAGATCGGACGACCAACATCCTTTTGCGATCATATCTGACACTTAGGATCTGCTCCTTCCCAATGATTCTCCTCTGCTTCCCTGGACACTGATCTAACGGTCCAGGGTTTTCCCTACAATCAATATGACGGTTGTTGTCACTCCTCCTCCTGAGATTTTGATTTATTCCAACTTGGAAGAGTTTGGTAGATGTTCAAAGGCCTCAACCTTCGTTCCCACTGCGAGTCTAGCTAGCTTGGGTCCTGTCTTCTCTCTTGAAAATGTTATCTCTTATGATATTTTCAATTTTCTCAGACCAATGGTACCGAGGGACTCCGTTACTCCACGTATTTCCAAAAGGGCTGAGGACCACCTATCTTGTAACTATACAGGGTCTGGCAGTCATGATCTGACTAATACCGAGGTGTCCATCGATCGATGGTTCACAACAATTGCAGGGTCCCAACATGCGTGCTCTTTATCAAAGAGGTCAACCTCCGCAATCTGGAATTAATTGGTCGACGCTAGTCTAATCCTAGTCGTTGATATTCCATCCCCAACAAGATCAAGGACATGGGTTGATTGCAGGCTATGAACTAGTGGGTCTGCTAAATTCACCTTCACACTCTGCAATGATTCCCAACCGTCGATTAAATCGAGCGGTTGGTGTTTGATTCAGTAACTCTAGTAAGTATTTGAGTCGATATGATGACCGGGATGATCTCTCCTCCCACTAAATAGCTTGCATCCATCTCCGCTATCATATTCTTAATTCATGGGTAGTTCTAGTGAATTGACTATCATTTACCTCCTATATTTGACGGTCGGGACGATCCCCAAGCATCCTCAGATCTAAGGCTCAGAGTTAACTTCGAGACTTCGAGACTTCGGGGATTTTACCTCCCTTACGACGAACTTGCTCAGTTCTATGAACTCGCAAAGTCTGAATGACTCCAAGGGTTAACTCCCATGCTCTTTCCCATATCCAATGGTCACAATAGACCATGACTTCCTCCAAACAGATTTCGTCCGTTCATCTTCCAAACAAGGGAACCTTCCCTTTCAATACTTCAACCTTGCTACTCTTCCTGAGCTTTGTTAACTTTGAAAGGCTTAATATATATGTTCTCTTTCTCTTGAAATTAACGCTTGGAAGAATCCTTACGTGCACCCCTTACGCTCATCAACTCTAGAACTTAAGTGGTTCTCGGTATTTGCCTGCCTCACTGTGTGCCTATGCATATGTGCACTATCTCTCCTCTGCTTTAACAGACTCCCTCCTCAAAGGGACTCATACTGACAAGGAGGGTCGACATGTGTACATTAAACTATACCTAAGGTCGATGAACTCACAGTTTGTGGCTCTATCTTAAGCCATCACAGGACGCAAGAATTTACGAGTATAAAAACATGTCCAATTCATACAATTTCCTACTTTCCTAATTACACAATCAAGAAGACACAAAAAGGGTACAGTATAAATCATTAAGAAAACGTATCCATCCCTACAACTTTCATAGGATATCCAACTTTAATTCACATTACCACTTAAATACACAAGATATCCCATTACTTATGTATTACAGGTCGTAGCCAACTAACTGACTATGGGTGTTCGTCCTTCCACCCGACCATAGGATTAGAGGCATTCATTCTTACCACTCTGGCCACCCTCGTACTAGCCATGATATCACCAGGGAACTCTCGTGGTTCTCAAGGATTCTTTCTCTGTTTCAGCTTCTGCTCGGGTTCTGTTCTCTGCAACTTTCATATATTTCTTTCTCTGTCATGGCCCTGGCCGAGGTTTATCAGATGTTCACTCAGCATCAATATCATGGCCTTCTATTAATCATCGTTGGAGATCTCCACGCATTCTCCTTACTGATTTTTATTATATATTTTCTATAGGATGGTTCTCGACCCATCTCGTTCCTTCTGTCATAAGGGAACTTGGGTCAGCTTGGTCTGTCATACCCAATGGTACTTAGGGATGAAATTATGCAGTTAGACCATGCTCCCATTCATGGGAGTAGTTGACAATTCAACCACTGGTCCTTTATTTATTAACTGGTTTCTCTCCTTGGGATCCAAAGGAGATTTATTATCCCCATCAAGGGAAATTTGGGGTTATTTGATATAATGAACCCTCTCTTATAGTTTTCACATTCTTTCCCCTAGTGATATCATGGCCATTACTTTCAAGGCTTCACCTCCACAGTCAGTTATTGTTGGCACAGGGGCAAACCCAGGGTTCAACGCACCAACAAAGCCCTAACAACCGGCCCTTTTGGCAACACGTGCGAAGCAGATGAAGTCTCAACCGAGGTAGAGGCAGGGGTGGTTGCAAGACTTAGGTGTATGCAACCTTCGTTGGGACACAGATATGTGATTATAATACTTAATAAATATCTTAGCACCGTCAGTTCCTCAATATACAATCAATAATCACTTCGCTGATAAAAGAGAGCTTCACAACATTCACACTGATATAACACATTTAAGCACTTAGCATCAATAGATAGGTCAGATCTAGCAGGTCAATCTCTCAACAGATTCATATAGATCAGATCTAACATTATTATACACTATGCATAAGCGTATCTATCTAATAATCTTTAAGCACTTAGCAAAAGAAGATATAAACACGTCCAGACAAGCACAAAAAAAGACAACACAGTGTTTATGTGGTTCACCCCCACCCTGGGGCTACATCCACCAACTCTTCTTATTTATTATCTTCATTCAATCGGTTACAAGAACAGAGCCATCAAAACCCTACTCTGCATAGGACAAAAGATCTGCGCAACTCGTTATATCCTTCTTCCTTGCGTTACAACGAAAATCCTTCCACCATCTGTTACAACCACTTGCACTTAGCTCTCCAAGTCTCTCACAGTCATGCACAAAGTACTTACAAAACCCTACTTGCACTTAGAATACATCACATAAATGCATATGTATGCCTATAGATGCCTATACATCTATTTATACATTACAAAATAGGCCTAAGCATGGGTAAACCCATGGGCCGACATCCCAATCCCGTTACATAATCCCAAAACCAAAAAAAGACCCAAAAGTGGGTCGAGATCCCTTGATGTATGCTTCATCTTGCACTCCTCCTTTGATAGGTTGTCGAAGTCCCAAAATAGGTCACTATGACCAATAATCTCATAAGACTTGGTCAAGGGACAACAGGCCCCCAACACTCACCTGTGACTCATCTCGAGTCACTCTGATCTGACCAGTTCTTCTTCAAAGGCCTCGATCTTGGCTCGAGCTTCTTTGACTTGTTGTTGTGTCACGACCTCTTTCTTGGTGAAATCCTAGATCACTGCATCATTCACGGTCCCTTCTAGGCATTGTTCTACTGCGATGACAACCTGTTCTAGCTTTGCTCATCGGCTTTCAACCTCTATGAATAATTGGCATGCCTTATCTTGCACTGGTTGAAGCCGTTGAGTAAGTTCCATCACTCTACTTTGAATCATATGGATCTGCTATTGGGCGGTGCATTGCTCTTGAGACCACTTCATTCTTTCCATAGCCGACAAGGCCTTTAGTTGAGCCTGTAGTGTGTCTGCGTGCTTCTTTTCTTCCTTGAGCTGCAACTTTAATGCCTGTAACTCTAGATTCTTGGTTAGGTCCTCATATATTTGGGCATTGTGGTTATTCAACTTCTTGCACTCCAAGGCAAGAGATTTTAGTCTGTCAACTTCGCTACGGGAAGTTGCTTCCCTTTGGTCTCTTACATCTTGAGGGGTCTCGGGCACAGTGCAGAGTTCCAAATCTACTATGAACTACTAGAGCTACTGGATTACTTCTTCAAATTGTGCCACATGTTGTGGAACTCACTCTTCAGTATTTACTTCTATGACTTTCACAGAGAAAAGTTCTTTGTGAACCATTTCCTTTACTTTAAGTTTCTCTACGAGCAATTGTTCCTTGCTTTGCTGCAGTTGTTCTTTTTCTTCATCCCACTTCACTTGTAGAGAAATATTTTCCCGTTCTGCAGTACTACATTGTTCTACAAGGTCTCCCTGTACTTGTGCCAAAGCCTAGGTAGATTGTGTTGTTTCTTCCTGAGCTCGTTGAAGGCAAACTTTGACTATATCAGTGATGCGGTGGAGTTGAGCTGGCTCATCTGCTAGTTTTGATGTTCCTACTGACAGAGGCACAGTGGAGACTGCACGGTTGGATTGTAGTCCCTGCTGCACTCCTTGGAGCTCGTCCTTAATCCGATGGAACGCATCCTCTTTCTTAGCTTCTTACTTCTCTGCTATCTCCAGTGAAGCATCATTCAGGGATGCTATGATGAAATCGAAGTCATCGGAGGTGAGGATGGTTTTCATTTTGGTCATGGTTGCTTTCACTTTATTCCGGGAGGAAGGTTTCGGCAGGGAAACCTTCCTTTTCTTCGAGGGATCCTCCTCGTCTCTAGGTGGTGTAACCTCTCCTTTCTTTTGTTCAACTTTTGTGCCATCTATCTCTCTGCCATATCCTCCTTGATTTGCTGAGATGGAAGCAGTCTTCATGGATGCATTGTCTAAATCATGGACCTCTTCGTTCTTCTTTATCTTGCTAGGTCTGGGTGTATTTGACGTAGTTTCTGGATTTTCTAAATTGAATATCTCTACAGGGTTTGCTGTAATGAGGAGGTCCGCCGACCAGTCCTTGGTGATTTCTTCTAAGTCCTCCTTTTTCATATTGCAGTAAGATTGAAGTTGCTTCTTGTTCTCATCAGCACGCACTGTAATATAAATGAAATGGCGGTCCGCACTAAATTTCATTAAAGGACAAAACCTATGGATATTATTTGGCATGATGCGAGGCTCGGATTGGAGAGCTAACTTCAGTTGATTATAATATGTGTGGAGTACATAATTTGACTGCCATTTCTTGTTCATGTCACTAGAATACCATAGTGTACTGAACTTCATGGCCAGAGGTTCAAAGGCCTTGATGTCTGGGAAGTTCGCACCTTCTGGCATCTCCCATGCGATGAAAGCAATCAGGATTAGAAGACAACTAAAGTGGAACTCATATCCTTGATATTGAACTTCCCTGCAGTCCAGTTCCAACTAGTTCACGAGTTACTTCACTCAATTCATTTGTAGGCCCTCCACGCACTTTCCTGCAAGGTTGACTACAAAAGCATTGACTTGAGTAGGTTGGTTCTTGTGGACTAACATTCCTGCGATCAATTGATAGGCTAGGTGCACTGTGCCTCTTTAGATAGAAGCTACCTTGTAGCCTCACATTCCCTTTTCGACATCTCTGTAGGTTTCCTTGATCCTTTGTGCTAGAGAACGATCCATTGTTTTTCTAGGGTAGAAATCCTATGGGTTAGGGCCTTGCATACTCAGCCTTGTGATCTGATTGATCAATGTTAGATCCATTATGATATGACAGTTTAACCACAAGTATCTGCCATGGTAACATGACAACAACAGTTTGACGCATGCATTCACTTCTTGGTGTCTTCCGAAGTGAGGAATATTCATGACGTTGAGAAGTGTGGACTATGCGAGGTTATGGGTCCATTATTGAGGGAGGATCTTTGAATTCTTTCCTTTTGTTCTGGTCAGGTACTTATGTGGGGTGAGCATGCTATAGACCTTCTTGTCACCGAGGTTGAAGCCGCTAATATTCAATGCTGTTATATTTTCTTGATCTATGTGAACTACACATATCCCCTTCGGGAGGTACGTAGTGACCAATTCATACTCAAAGTATCTGGGCACATTGTCTCGATTTATTGCACCGCTCAGAGGTGGTAGATAGACGAGTAAAATGATCAGAATCAACTTAGCATTCACGAGATCATCTATGTGCTTGGTTTGCTTCTCATTTGCGGGTCGTGATGGTCCTTCTTGAGACGTGGATGGAGAGTTTGGCAGTCCTCTCGTCGATGATGCTTGTAGACCAGTAGATAATGCTCGCTCCGACATGACCCTTTCAGTCATCAAGTTGAGGAGTACTTTTCTTACTGATTCTTCAACTGCGATGATCTCGTCGGACATACACACTCGAGATTAATAATATTGGGTTCCAAACTAACTCAGAGACTGCACTAGAATAAACAACAAGAGGGCAATGATCACTGTATACAATTCACTTGGTTTGAGGGCTCAAATTCTTGGTTAGCAAAAGTGTTCTATGTGCATGGCGCGATGTGGTAAATAGGCAACTCAGCAACAGTTCACTTGTAATGGGTATGAAGCCTCATTAACTCTTGTTCTGTCTGTTATGGCACAGTCCAATGGTCTGGTGTCGAGCTATAAATGCTTTTCGACCCGTTTGGAGCGGCAGTTGAATGTATATATTGGTCCCAATGGCTATATTTCCTCTCCATGGTGAAGTTCCATGTGTCGTTGTTCTGATATCTCAACGAAGCTCCCATTCTGCAAATTTTCTGTCTGCGAAGTTCCCTCTGGAACCTTCTGTAACTTTTAAAACTTATCTCTCTTCTTACTTAGCTTTCTAGCCTTCCTCCTAGTGAGATTCATCTCGGTAGTCCCTTTTCCATTCTGATTCTTATCGTCTTTGGACATAGTCACTATGCGTTGTTGAGATTCTTTCCTAGGATTCGGGATTAACTCCTCCTCTTTATCCAAGATAGGTACTTCAATCTTATGTGAGTCTTATAATGTTCTTGCAGCTTCGACATATGGGTCTCTAGTTTTAAGTAGCTTCAACCTATTCTCTTGTTCTTCAATCAAGTATGCGATCCTTCTAGTCATGAAATATTTTAACTCTTGTCTCTTCTGCTCTAAAACTTATTCTTCTTCTGTTCATCTAGCTTGATCTCTTTCAATACAAGGTTTCCCTAGTAACATGGTAAATGGGGCGCATTCCTCAATAAATTGAATAATCTCAAAATCTTCTTCTGTCGAAGTTCCATTGGCATTCATAGATATCTGACTGAGCTTTCCACATAGGTTTACTAGTTTTCCTCTGAATAACCCTATTCCTCCTAATGAAGGAATCATAACATGCCTTCCTATAGCTTCCCAAGTTCTCTTTGTCATGATATTCACCTGTATTTCCTCATATAGAACACAATCAATGTCGAAGTCTCCTATTCTTTCTTCAAGGCATTCCTTGTCTTTAAAGATCTATGATAATCTAACATGTCGGTGGTCATTGAAGGTTTCTTTCATCTGTAGCAATACCCTCTCTGATTCTTTTTGGGGTTCTGCTATAGCCTTATTTTATGGATCTTCCTTAGGGTTTTCTTGTCTTGTGTTCATACTTTCAAGATTAACAATCATTCTAGGGAAATCCAACACTTCATGGTTCATAGCTTTGCAACAAAGAAAACCAGGTCTTCTCTTAGGGCATGCCTTAGCAATATGTCCCGATTTTCTGCAGTTGTAACAGAGGGTTAATCCTCTCTTTATTTTAAATGATCCCCATGTTCTCCTGTATTGCGCTCTAGAATCATAGGATCTAACCTGCAATAAATTATTTCTAGGATCCTGCATCCATTTGTTAGTCCAAACATTCTTTCTATGCATAGGTATAACATATCTTTCACTATTCTTATCACATCTAGTCATATCAAATCTTCTTTCATCTATTAATAACCTAGTTTTCAAACTAGGACAGACTCTATTAAACATACCTAGATCCATACTCTAGAAACAAAAATTTCCACTTATCTTACTTCTATAGAGAACAAAGATTTCAGATCTAGAATTTTTCTACTATTCTTACCTCTATCAGAGCACAAAGCTTACAAATATTACCTCTTTTTAATCAAGAATTCCCACTTTTACCTTTCTTAGGGTACAAAGCTTCCAGATCTTACCTCATTTCTTCAGATCAGACTTATTTTCCTTAGCACAAAGCTTCTTAGGTCAAGTAGAATGTTGCGCACTAGAGAAACATATCTACACATAGAGATTTCACAGTTTCAGGATGGATCTTTGCGCAAAGATTCCTCTTTCTCAGTTCCCAATAATCACAATTTTAGGTCCCAGCAATGAAACCATTTGTTGGCACAGGGGAAGACCCAGGGTTCAATGCTACAATAGTGCACCAACAAATCCCTAACTACCAGCCATTTCAACAACACCTCTGAAGTATATGAAGTCTCACCCGAGGTAGAGGCAGGGGTGGTTGCAAGACTTAGGTGTCTGCAACCTTAGTTGGGACACATATTTGTGATTATAATACTTAATAAAGCACTTAGCACCGTCAATTCCTCAATATGCAATCAATAATCACTTTGCTGATAAAACAGGGTTCCATAGAATTCACATTGATATAATGCATTTAAGCACTTAGCATCAATATATAGGTCAGATATAGCAGATCAAGAACTCAACATATTCATATAGATAATATCTAACATTCTTATACATTACTAGCACTGAGCATAAGCGTATCTATATAATCATCTCTAAGAACTTAGCAAAAGAAGATATAAACACATCCAGACAAGCACAAAGCAAGACAACACAATGTTTATGTGGTTCACCCCCACCCTGGGGCTATGTCCACCAACTCTTATTCTTTATTATCTTCATTCAATCGGTTACAAGCACATAGCCATAAAAACCCTAATCCACATAGGACAGAATATCTGTGCAGCTTGCTAGATTCTTCTTCCTTGCATTACAACACAAAACCTTCCACCATCTATTACAACCACTTGCACTTAGCTCTGCAAGTCTCTCACAGTCATGCACAAAGTACTTACAAAACCCTACCTGCACTTAGCATACATCACATAGATGCCTATGTATGCCTATAGATTCCTATACATCTATTTATACATTACAAAATAGGCCTAAGAATGGGTAAACCCATGGGCCGACATCCCAATCTCGTTACATAATCCCAAAACCCAAAAAGGACCCAAAAGTGGGCTGAGATCCCTTGATCTTCGCTTCATCTTACGCTCCTCCTTGGACATGATGTTGAAGTCCAAAAATAGGTCATTATGACCAAGAATATTCCAAGACTTAATCAAGGGCCAACAATTATTGGCAACTCAAACAATAATACATTTACATTGTCCACATGCCTTAGCATGGTAATCCTATTTTATGATTATTAACAAGTTGGGGGAAACAAGGGTGTTACAATCAGGTTAATTAGTTTCCATAGAAAGACAATTAAAAGGTCGAACACCCATCACATTTATTATCCCCTCCACACCATCCGCCACTCATATAAGAAAAATTTCGTTATTAATGCATAAAAAATTGGTTAAATCTTGCAATAAATCCAAATATCATGTAAGTCGATGACATTAAAAGCAATATTTATGATTGATTGAGTTATCAAGGGAGTATGTGGTGAAATTTAATAAAATAAAATATTCCAAGCTGTAAGTATATATAGTAGAGCCACCTTTTTGTGAAAAGAAAAAAAGAATGTCAAGTAAGAAAAAAAATAGTTTTGTGGAGCTACGTTGAACAAACTGGGTTGTGAGGATCAACAGTTCAAGTGGTCTAGGGCATATAATTCCTACAAGGCTCTTTCTCCTACCGAAAAGAAAACAAACCTAAGTTGGACCTCAAGAATAACATTAGCGGGTTGTGTTCTAGAAGTGACTGACTTGAAATAGATTGTTCAATGGTGCACATATAGATTCATCTCTGAATGAAGAATAATTCAATTGTAGGGTCATTAACCCATTTCTCTATCTCCTTCAACATTCTCCAAAATTATATGACTTCTTGCACCTACTATGTGATTCAACAATGAAGAGGCTGACAAATTTCTGATCATAAAGGAGGAAATGGATTTCTAAGGAATTACTTGGAGGATCCAACCAATAACCCTGGTACTTCCAGGATTGAGGTAACTTCATTAAAATACATGTACAAATAATTTTCATAGTTATTTTCGCAGATTGTAGATCTGGAATATATTGTGTTTGTATCAATAAATGATATATATGTTATGCATTATTCTTTGCATGAAAAATCCATGATTGATTTGAGTTATCTTATTTCAAATGAAATTTCCTTCCAATTGAATAACCTTAAAATGACTCGAAAGTTTTATATGAGTTCTTACCTCATTTTCTCCATCACTTATGGACATGTGTTTGAAGACTTGCAATGGGAAAAACATGTTGATTTTAAGTTGGAGCCAGTATATGCATGGTATTTGGTCCTCTATAGACATAAAACTCAATACAATTTTTACCCAATTCATAATAACTTCATTTCAGAATTCAAAAAAATTGATATTTGGTCACAACACATTGAGACTATCCCTCAAAGTAACAACCTTTCTCTCTCGGAAAGGGGCTTATGAATTTTCTAAAGAATTTACTGTGATTAGATTTTTTGGTAGTAAGGAGAAGCCTTTCCTTTTACCATTCTATGCATAAGATAAACTCTTTGTCGGAGAAATATGCAGACAATACAATACTTGGGCCCACTTCTTCGATGATAAGAGAAAAATAAATTCATACCCCTACCATGGAAAATTGAGAATTTTATTGTTAAGCACATAACTCACCTTAATGAATTGGAAGGACACCATGAACAATTGGGCTTGAAGGAAGAAACTTCTTTTGAAGGTTTTCACCCAAACAACAAATTTACTACACGTATGGAATTAGTAGGGTACTCTTCACACTTCACCATAATTGAATAGTTTCAAGAGGGTGATAGAGATAAATTAGATCTCCATGAACTAGCGTCCTACCAAGTTTCAAATGACACGGGAGAAATAAATAGTACACACGAAAGACATAGACAACACAACAGGGAAGCGAAAAGTCAAATCCCTAATTCACCAAAAACATCACAAAGAAGCACTCCATCGAGAATCAAGAATAGAACCAGTGGAATGGAGACTAGAAAAAAATCAGTTGGAGGATCAGACGACAATGTAGATAAAGACCCACTGAGGAAAATTATCAAAAAATAACATATTGCATACACTCATGTGAAAATAAAAATAAATATATCATTAGTAGATTTAAATTTACCCTAAGTCTATGAAATTCCCTCTGCAATGGACATGGCCGAGCTTATTGACGAACCTATCCGGTCTGCACAAAGGTTGTTAGAAATGAGAGAAATTGTTGATGTTTGTATTATCGAGGATCTCGAAATATTTGAAGAGGAATCTGTCACTCTATACCACACAACATACAATCATGAGACTATAAGTTGTTGCTAGAAAATGTGAATAGCAAGAATAAAAGGTCATCGAAATGATGGAAATATTCAATTGATTTGGATGGAGTAGCACAATCCAAAATTTCGTACTTTCATGGAGCTACTGGAGAGGCATTAAAAGAATCAATTGATAACATGGAAAAAGAGAATTCATAATTAAAGAAGAGGATAAAAGAACTGGAAGTTGCCTTGGTACCAGGACCATTATTTCCAGAACCTTTGAGTTCAATTCAACATGCACTTGAGTTAGAGGACACCCCAGAAATAAGAACAAAATACAAAGGCTCATCAAGTTTATTGCAAGATGAAACTAAATATGTTGGTGATGCCATACATAAGAGAAATTGCGTAATTCAAGAAATTCGGGAGCTTTCCCAAAGTATTGCTATTTTTTCGTCCAAAATACATAATTTCAAAGAATACTTGCAAAAGGATTTGGAAAATGATTGATTTTTCAAGGAAGTCGTAAATACATTTTTAGCCAAAGTCTCAAGCTTAAATGAAGCCCGAAGGAAAGAATAAAAAAATATTTTTCCTTACCATATGAAACAGATCAATGCATGCTAGTTAAGGAGAATCAAAGAATTAAGAGAAATGATAAATGAAATTTATGTCTTAGGAATAAAAAGAGTGATTTGTTTCTAAAACTTGTTAGTCTTACTAAGAAATTGAATGGTCCCAATTTATTAATGGATACCATGATCCTATCAAAATATTAATAATGTTCTTTTACAGTCATTTGTCACATTGCCTTTATTTCCCAATACTTTGTGAAAACAAGGATGACCCTTGATTTTTTTTTCTCTCTTATTCTAGGTATTTTCATTTTATGGTCTGTGGGAGCAAATCTCAGTCCTCTTTGAAGGGTGAACGCATACATTTTATTTAAAGACATTTAATTTGTATTTAAGAACCTATATTATTTTTTATACTCCGAGAGAACTACTTGGGAAACTACATTATTTTATTCTCAAATACATTGATTTGAAGTTTCAGTTTCCAAATGTTTAATCCCTCATAATATTTTTGGTGTTTAATGTAATGATCATTTAAAGTTCTTTTATTTATGTGGTCCATCTTTCTTGTCTTTATTTATTGTGGTTATCTTTTATTGTCTTGATGAATGTTGTGATGGAAATGCCAACCTTTCACTTATAATACTTATTTGTTTTATCCACATTGTAAGTATTGTATATATTTGTCTTCTTTTTGAAATATATCTCGTCCCTATTCTAGATACTATTTTTGAATAAGAATGTTATCTTTTACAAAATTTGATTTTTTTCATATTTTATCATAAATTTATAAGAAAAAAAGGAGTACCACCTTTCTAAAAATGCATGGGGATTCATATCCTTGTGGGGTTGACCTTAAGACCATACAACAATCTTTTAGATCAACAGTACCTAATATATAAGAACAATTTAAATAACATGGAAGACAAGAGGCTTCCCAAAATTTCTTTAAACTCCATCCAAAATCATATTTAGCTCAAACGGGGATAGCATAAAGATGTCCAACACTGGCTAAATCATTAGGGAAAAATGAAGAGATCATATTGCAAAATAAGGATAATATTAAAAATATTGATACAGCTAAATTTGAAGAGAAATTATGGTATAATAAATAATTAGAGGGTAATAGAAAATTAAGATACTATAAGGAGGCGATCAAGCATAATCTATAAAATCAAAAGTATATCTCAGTCTTAATTGGTGTAAATAAGAAAATCAACATTTCTAAAATAAGAACAAATTCTCATGAGCTCCATAGTGAAATTGGGAATTGGACAATTCCCAAAACATTGTCGGAAGAAATAATATGTCATCTTTATTGAACATGAAAAACACTTTCTCTTAAAATGCCAAACCTATGCCCATATTAGATCTCAATTTAAAACAATTTGTTACATTAATGACCTCCCTAAGCTTC
Source organism: Picea sitchensis (assembly GCA_010110895.2). Taxonomy (NCBI): domain Eukaryota; kingdom Viridiplantae; phylum Streptophyta; class Pinopsida; order Pinales; family Pinaceae; genus Picea; species Picea sitchensis. The sequence continues at coordinate 51,539 of SNQJ01S0021634.1, read as the reverse complement.
TTACTCATCAAAGCTATGGTGATCTTGGAATGTTTCTCTTAAATAATTTTGAGTGCAAAAATAAAATTGTAATGAAATTTGATTAATCTCTTACATTCTTAAGGTTGGATAGACAAAATTTGATCTGAGTGAACCTTAATCATCATCATAAACTATAATTACAACTAACTAGCTATATTATATATTATATGATATAGTGTATGTTGTCATTAATGAGCTATAATATATAATATATGTTGTCAATTGGGTTTAGCTTGAATGGTTGGGAGGAATGATTGTTATCATCCCCACCAAAGTTCAATTACTATGAGTGAAATGTTGAACTCTTAACAAGTATATTATTTATCCTTATCCTCAAAATAAGGAAAAGTATATAGATTGAAATGGTACCAAATAAGTAATATAAAGGAATTAAAATCCATAATCTATACTATAATGAGATAATATTATAACAAGTATATCATTTATCCTTATCCTCAAAATAAGGAGAAGTATATAGATTGAAAAGGTAGAAAATAAGGAATATCAAAGAATTGAAATCCATAATTTATACTATAATGAGATAATATTAAAAACCAATCCACATCTCAAACTAATATGACCACTTGAGGAAATGTATTAATGCAAAAGAAAAAAAAAATACCTACTAAGAGGGAACAATCCATGGCCCTAACTAATATGACCACTGAGTTTTAAGCAATTGATGAGGGAACAATCCATGGCCCCAACTAATATGACCACTGAGTTTTAAGCAATTGATGAATATAAGACAAATACTTTACTTAACATTTCCATCATCCCTAATAATGTGTATATTTCATATCTAAGGAAGCTTTTTTAATTTCTTTTCAATTTTTAGATAATATCGTGCATAATTAATATCTAATTAATGTAATAAGTAATGGAAAATAATAATAATAATAATAATAATAATAATAATAATAATAATGTTTTCACTAATGATTTATCTTATTAATAAAAATATATAAAAATGATTTTTAATAAAACAACATATTATTGATAATTACTATGTTAAAAAATAGTGAACACTAATCTCTTTCTTATATTTGTTGATTAAACGATGTGAGAAATATAATTTAAAAAAATAAATATTTAAATTTTTTATTTATTTTTATTTTGTAATCTTTTAACTTTAAACACTTTATTTTTTTTTATCAAATAATGTTTTTTTCAAACTAAAATTTTCAGTTATTACTTTCCTCCTACCTAATTTTCATGCCTCCTTTTTAACCCTACCCCCTCTTTTTCTATTTTTTTTCTTTTTTAATCCTTATTTTTGTTTATTTTATTGGACCTTTTTGGAGCTCATTCTCTTTTACCTAAGATCTAGACTTATAACCTTAAATTCTAATATTATTTAAATTTAAATTTTATTCTCTTCCTTATTCCTTAATGGTTAAATATTTTTCTTTAATTCACTTTCTTAATGGCTAAATTTGTTATCCATTACTTAATGGGTAGTTAATTAATCCTCTTTCTTTTGTCTTTAGCTTTTTTAAAGAGTCATCTAACCTCTCCCATCCTACAATATGAAAAATATAATTAAAAAAAAACATATAATATCTAAATTTTAATAATTAGACAATCGATATCTAGTTAGTTCCATTGAAACAACATCATAATAATAAGAAAAATAATTATATTTTCATTGAAAATTTATTTTATAATATCTAAATTTTAATAATATATTTTTTTATTTATTATATGTGATTGATAATTACTAAGTTAAAAAATTAGTGAACACTACAGTCTTCTTTATATTAGATTAAAACGAAAACGATGTGAAAACAATAAAATGAATTAAAATAAAATATTTTAATATTAATTTTTTTTTTTTTTAATTTGGAAATTTTTATACCATTGATATCTAGTTAGTTCGGATGAAATATCATAATAAAAATAAACATAGTTATGTTTTCATTGACACTTTATTTTATTGAGATATATAAAAAAATATGTAATTTAAAGACACGAGATCATCATCACATGAGGCCATCTTACATATTCTTTAAGTTTAACCTCACAAGAAGGCCATGTTATGTGCTTAAAAAAGATGTTAAGCTTAGTCTAGTTTAATCTCACTCGTTTAATATTTCTTAAATTTATATCTTAAAAAATGTTTTGTAATATTTGAATTTCTATAATATAACTTTTTTCCAAAGTTTAGATCATATTAAATATGATTGATATTTAATTACTTAAATAAATTAGTTAATAGAGATAATTGTGTTTTTTTGATACAATTTTTTTTAATTATTACTAATACTATAATAATAATAATATTAAACTTCTATGTTTGTGGGATAAGGGATCCTCTTTATAGATGTGTACATACTTTATCCCTTTTGGGATTTGAACATGTAACCTAAAGATGGAAACACATGTTCTTAACCATTGAAACATATGTTCTTAAGTATNTAGAATGATACATAAAATTATAGTCTACGATTATGGGGGTCCTGCCAACCTGGGATCCCCACCGAATATTCATGTCTTCCAGAATTGCAACAAAAAGACCCATCCCAAACGGAAACCAAAAATTCCCACAAAGTAGTCTTGTCTTCCAGAATTTCAAAAAGGACCTAGCCCTATATGGCCCTAAGCACCTGGAACATCCCTCGGCCTCTTCCTCCCTAGCTTCCCCTTGATTTATGCACCTATGACCCTAGAAATTCATATACTAATTCCTTTGATTACAAAAAACAAGTATATTAGGACCATACCCGAAAGTGCCCATAGCTTGCGAAGGAGTCATCGAGATGTCGTCACCTTACTGTTCTAGCTGGTCAAGCTTTGACTATAGAGAAGTCCCTCCTGGATTGAGGCTTCACCACGAGATGGTGCTCTTTCAGGACAAATGCAGTGAGGACTTGACCAGGCCTGATCCTCTCTAGTGGTCCTCATTCTCTATCACAATGGCACTGCCATGGGTCCCCACTGGGATTTCCACCTTTTTCTGTTGTTTGGGACGTTCTTTTTTATCCTCATGGTCTTGCTCAATAAACGAAACACCGAATTTGTTTTTGCAGAAGATTTCAAATTTTGTTTCCAGAACTCTTACAACTTTCCTAAGGAATTCATTGTCCTATCTCTACTGGGCAAGCACTTGGATGACCTCTTGCTACTGCTGCACCAGAGCTTGCGTGATGCACCCTGCCCTCGACGGCACGGTCGCTCTCACCAGGACCTTCAACAACGCGGTCCGAAGAATTAACAACTCTTCGAACTCCCTCAGGAGTCTTTTACCCACAGTACACTTCTCGTTAATCTCCCTTTCGCTAGTCGGGAAATCGGGTTTCGCGGATTCGCGAACCTTGTGTGCACCTCCCGTGCAATATGAAACTCCGAATCCCGATCCCCGATGTCAACGGTCAACACTTCTGTGTATCGTGGATTTCCCTATCGGGAAATCGACAGATGAAAGGCGGCGATTTACTCACCTTTCAAAACCCCAAACGCCGATGTGCGATGCCACGTGCTGTCCTCCGCTCCCTCTCCGTGGGACCCGTCGCAACTCGGGGCTTCGTTGTTTCTCCGTGCTCCCTTCGACTTCGAAAATGCCAAAGTGCCGAGTCCCGACTCCTCGGGATCTTGTGCCACCTGTCCCTCCGATGATCGACAGCTCCGATTAAATCGGGAAATCGCAACTCGCGATTTCGACGTGCCTGCAACTCTTGCACTCACTAACCCAGATATGCCGATATTCGATGACAAATGGGTTCTCTCGTGCACCTGCGAGTTAACCCCCTCGCAACTCCTCCGCGATCTGACGATCCTCGGGATTTCGCAAAACTTCACTGGGATTACAAGTCGTCGATTCTCTTCCTCTTGAGAAATCTTCCTGCTCCCAAGGCTCGATTCTATTCACAGTCCTCCTGGGTCTGTTCCCACGATACTTGCAAGGAACTATCCCTCCAGAGCTTTGTTCCTCTGACTCCTTCAGAGACCTCTCACGCACTTCCTGTGCTCGACTTCCAACAGCTCTCAAAGAGTTGAAGTCGTCTAGACCCTGTGCAATCCTGCCAACAGCAGTCCAGTCCTCCTTGTCTCAGACTCGTCTTTGAGATTTTCAATCCGTCCTGTACTTCACCTGCACGGTTCGAATAACTCAACACAATTCCGGTAGAAGGGAATAAGAGTTTAACTGTAGAGCCCCCTCAACGCACTCTATGCGGAGGAATTCAACTGCACTCTATGCAGGAATCTCCTGGCTCAAACAGAGAAACNACTTCACCTGCACGGTTCGAATAACTCAACACAATTCCGGTAGAAGGGAATAAGAGTTTAACTGTAGAGCCCCCTCAACGCACTCTATGCGGAGGAATTCAACTGCACTCTATGCAGGAATCTCCTGGCTCAAACAGAGAAACGATTGGAACTTATTTCCTCATTCTCTCAGATTTCGAACCTGCCATGCAATCACATATGCAACATATAGAAGAAAGGCATAAAAAGAAGCAAGTATGCAACAACATAATATCAACAACACACAGAAAACAAACACAGCCATAGAATTGAATCAAAATCTTTCTTCTATTAATTCAATCTGTACATGGGTGTTCTTCACAAGTTCTCTGCTCTGCTCCTCCTCTCTCAATGCTAATGCTGAATAATAATCCTACAATGTTACAAAGGAGGGTGCCTATATTCCGTTTTCCCTCTCGAAAGCAAAACTGTCTAATCTACAGTTAATTCCTATCTAACAACATTAAAACCATTAAATGCCTTCCTATCTACATTACAATACAAGTGCGCCTCTTATGAATGCTTTCATTCAAATGGCAGCGCAACAATATTCAAAGCAATTCAAAAATGTATGTGCTGGCGTTGTCCAGCTGTATGTTCTTTACTCCACGCGCTGGCTCGCTTGAAGAAGTGTGGATGCTCCTGCATCATTGCGCTATCATTGCTTTGGTTTGCCAATATACTTCCGCCAATCGAAAATATTTGGTCTCCTTGGCTCGCGACTAGATGAAATCATGGACCCAATCCCTTGACTCAACTATTATTTTCACCTGCATGGTCAACCTTCTCTTTTTGTTCACTTCTCTCTATATCACCTCCATCATCTACTTTTCTTGAGCCCTACTTCGAGTATGATAGTTACCCTTGGCCTCCATCATGGATGTCTCCTCCCTTTCTTTCAAGTGAGTCTGCTTGGGGAGTTCCTTGATCTCATCTTTTCTATCTTTCTTCCCATGGGTCCCCGATCTAGTAGGGTTTTCCCACACCAGATGGTTATTCCCTGGAAGAATTGTCTTGTATATCAATTCTCTCCCCCCAATCTTTCTCTCGTTATTGCTTCTCCAGTATGTCGACACCCGCTTAATTCTCTCTATACTATCTCCTATGGAAGTTGGGTAGAGACTTAAAAAAATTTCTTTGGATATCGAATGAGTGGGGATCCTACCTCACCTCGAGGTTCTAGATATGACCTCAGACCTCTTCTCTTGGAATTGCCACTTTTCTCGCCCCAGAAACCTCAACTTCTCTGAGTTTACTTTCCCTATTGCTCCAGACTTGGCCTTTTTGTGTGCATGAGTCCTGCGAAGGAATATCCTATTAATAGCCTTTCCTTTGTTGCTTATTAGCCCTATTTTCCTAACCATCTTAACTAAATTCATCATTCTCCTGTAATCCCTATCCTCTTCTCTCGAGACTATAATACCAATGGTACTGGTACTAGATTCCATTGGTGTCATCTTGGTTGCAAATCTCATATCTTCTGGCTCATCCATAGCTCTTTGTACCTTACTTTCTCGATCATCATGCCTTCCCACTTGTGTCCATTGAATTCCCTTCTTCGCCATCTTTATCGAAACAGGGTCTAAGTCTTGATCCCCGCATACCTTCCCTTTTTTATCTGACATCTAGAATGAGGTGAGGGCCACTACCCCCCTCGATGTCTCTATCTCCCCATTTGTCACTTCCATGATGTGGTGGGTGTCCTCCTCCACTAAACGAGCTATCGTGTCCCTTAAAGGACTCGATCCCACATCTTTCCACCTCCTCTTTTTTATTCTGGATTTTTGTAGGACCTCCATGTTATCCAAGTAATCAACTACTGTGTTCCCCTTCCTCCTGACATGTCTCAGGACTATGGTTAAGCTACCCCTGACTGTTATGGCTATCTACAAATAACCGAAAAAAAATCTCCAATTCTATAAGATCCTCTCTGTGTGGGTTCCGTTTATAATTTTATTTATCCCCTCTGTGAGTATATGTGAGTTCCCCTCCATTACCAGAGATTTTTAATTTAATTCCTTTTCCATACGCAACCCTATTAGTATAGCGGTTTTCTCTACACCATTGTTGGAATTGAGATTCAATCTGATAGAGTAGCCATACCTGATTAACCCTACCGAGTCCCTGAATATTCTTGTTGCTCCCTCTTGTCCCAGATTACCTTTAGATGTGTTGTTGTTGTTCAATTTCATGAATCCAAGAGGAGGAGGTTCACATGTATCCTTTCTCTTGGAATTGATATCGGTATTTCGATTCTTATTGTTCATGGTCTTGGGCTTATTTATCTGCCATTTTTTGAATATCTTTGTTTCTACCCTCGAGGGCTGCCAATCTTCTTCTTTCTAGACTGAGGAGATGATTGTCTCTTATATGTTAGCCTCAATTCCCTTCCACATTTGGTTGATATTGTTGTACTATCCCTAGAAGATCCTATGATTTCTCTCCTTCCAGGTATGCCACAGAACAAAACCCGGGAAGATACTCGAGATACAATTTAGGATTTTGTTTCTAAATGGTTCTAGTATCTATTCTTCCAAGGTTTTGTTGATGTCGTGGAAAATTATGTTTGTTATTTGAAAATTTATAGCTCCCCTATCCCAGAGTTCTTATGCTATTTGACATTCACTTAACAAATGTTTTTTCGTCTCACATTCCTGTCAACACATCATGCAGATGGAGGGTCCTTCAAATCCCCTTCTTAGAATTCTATCCCATGTTAAGGATCTCATGTGAAGAACCATCCATAGAAAATTTGTTACTTTTGGCCAATGATGGGAGTTTCAGATTTTTTTCTAGACTATATTTTGGTTTGGATCTGGGATATCCTACATCTATTGGTAAGCTTCCCTTATGTTGAAATTTATGTTCCCTTTTTTGTCCCATCTCAGGATATCTAGGCCTGGTTTCCTAGTTACCATCCTCTGGGATAAGGTATGCTCCATGTCTTTCCTGAATGATTCTTTCAAGCCTATCGTCCATGTTTCTAGAGGTTTCCACTTTCTAATATGCATCTCATTTGGGCTCTTGGGATCCTCCCAATAATGTTGGACCAGATTCCATCATGCCTCTTTTGTTCTTTCTTGAATATATTGCATGGTCTCCTCATCCTGCAACACTGGAAATTGTTCCCACACGTCCACCAAAAAAAAAGTCGAGTGTACATCATGAATTTCCCAAAATATTTAGGTTTGGACTATTGCTCTGTTTTTCCATGCATAATTACAAATAAGAGAACCTGGTCGCAGACTGTCCAACCTAATCTTGTCATTGTCTCGAATGTCCGGGCATACTTTTTTTTCCATATGTTGGCCGATATGGCCTTGGGGTTTTTTGATGCAGGAGAATCTCTCCACGCAGTCAGCCAGCCAGCCAGCCACATTAGAGCGCACGCATTCAGAGATGAAAGAGAGGCGCAACCTCATTTAAATTTGTAATGAATGTAATTTAAATACTTAGGCTGGTGAGCTAGGAAGCCGTGTCTTTAAGCAGGCGTTAGATAGGATCGGCTTTAATGCCAAGATCGGCTAAGATCTAGTTCTGGATAGCAGACTAGACAACCATTGAATGTAATTGAATAGGGTAGGTGAACCTGGAGGAATGAGCCCTCAGGTAAAAGAGAGTTTCAGATCTCATTTAGGAAAGAGGAGAAAGAAGGAAGAGCCGAGGAGAGCTCGAGAACACCTTGTACAAATAGGCATTTGCCATTTTTAATATATACAAAAGCAATTTTTCCTGCATAGGTTCTATCTTATATGCATGTCTGTGTGTATTCGTTATATACTGTATTTGTGTGTTGTTATCATGCAATTGCAGGAAGTGTGTTTGATTTCAGGTTGAGGGTCTTTGAGGTTTCATGTCAGGAGGGCATGACAAAGTGTTGCAGACTCTGAATACCGGTGCATGAGTACACTTTTGAACTCTAAGGAGTCAGACAGAGACGTGCTGAGGCACGGGACTGAAATCAACAACTTAGGAAGAAGACCTGTGAGGTTGCTAAATACCTTGGAGGTAAGGCTGTGGATCTGAGACACAGTTGTAGGCAGGATCACTGAGGATTCTGTAGGAGCTCTGCCAAGTGGGCATTGAGCGCATGCACGAGGTGCCATGGAAGGAACTCTGTTGTGAGGGTTGAGAAGACCAGAATCACTGAGGATTCTGAGAAGCTCTACCAGGAGGGCATTGAGAAAGTGCATAGGCGCACAAGGACCCAGAACTGCTGAACGTTTTGTGGAAGGAAAACACTATGCCAAGAGGGCATAGAGATATTGTGCAGACGGAACAAGGAGAAGGGAACTCATTGAGTTCTGCCATTTGAAGGAAGAGTCCAAGGGAGGATCTTCACTGGGTTACTGAATACCTGGGAACTCAGCTAGAGGTTGCGTGAGTCACAGGACAGCCAGGAGGGAATCCATTTTATTGTCCATCTGTAGGAGAAGGAGAGAAGATAAATTCCCTCAAGGGGTCTGAGCGTTCGAAGAAGCTCAGGAGAAACCGCATGATATATGCGAGAAGACTCTACAGGGGGTAGAGGTCAAATCTCCAAAGATAGAGGAGAAGCTCAAGGGGCTCTGAAGAGAGCACAACAGCGTTAGATCGGCGGAAAAGTAAATCTGGACCGTTGAATAGTCATGTCCAAGGGAGCGTCAGAAGGAGCGCATAGGAGAGGAGGACCGATATTCCATCGGATCTCACCTAGAAATCTCGTCAGCCGTAGATATCGGAAAATTTGCGTAGGGTTTTAAGCCCAAGGAGCAGAGGAAGATTCGGAGATTCGGAGTTCAGGATATCGGAGGTTTGGTGTTTGTGACCTCTTGTGGACGGGAATTCAATTCGTGAAATCCCGAGAGAATCAGGGTCGTCGATCACAGCAGAGATACGTGGCGCGAGATTCTGGGAAGTCGAGATTCGGTGTTTCGGGGTTCTCGCACACAACGGAATCGCAGTAGGAAAACTCATGATTTCGCAAAACACGACGGTCCCATAGTGACACCATTCCAGGGGGGGACAGGTGTCAGTAGGTCAGCCCTATAGGGAGACGGTGACAGGTGGCATTGACATATCATGAGCTTGGGGGTTCGCGAGTTAGAGCCACAAAGATTTGCGTCAAAGTTTGCGAGGTCACGAGAGGCGATATCTCGGAAGCCATCGATTAGAGCGTGGGCCACAATGCAATAAAGGAGGACAGGTGTCATCGAAAGTCGGGGATCAGAAATCCCAAAGGCGTCAGTTTTGTGCATTTCGATTTCGCGAAGCCCGAATTTTCGATAGGGAACGGGCCGTGGTCTCGTGGACTGGTAGGTCACGCGGGAAAGGACTAGCCATAGGGGCTAAGGCTATAGCGAGAGTGCCTTTGCAGATCGGGAATCGGGGATTCACGAGGTGAGTAAACTGTGATCTCGTATGTACCGATTTCCCGACGGAACAATCCCCGACAGTAGGAAAGGAGCACGGGCAATAGTCATCGGGTTTCGGGGATTTTGAGACCCGAGTGCAGGACTCGAAATCTTGTGAGGTCCGATTCTCCGATAGGAAAAAGGAGATCGTCAGGAGAGCATTTTGTGGGTGCGGAAAGGTCCCGATAAGGGATTTGAGGAGCACTTTAGCTCTTCGGCCCTGGGGATAAAAAGGTCTTGGGTGTAGCAGACATGCCTAGGTGGCGCGAGCTGCGTTAGAGTGGTATCAGAGCGAGTTCTTGTCTGTATATTTCAGGCAAGAGGAGAAAAGAGGAGGTAGGCAACAATCAAGGAGACAGACAGAGGGAGACTATAAGAAGATGAAGCTGGAACACTCAGGGATGCGGAGTGACAGCAGCAGATCTGTCAGGGAGGTAGATAAACACAACAAGATGGATACTGAACACCATAAGCATGCTGAATGGAAGAAGCCATAGCTGATGAGCGCAACAGAAATGGACAAAGAGCTCACTGACATAAAGCGAGAAATGGAGGAGCTCGAAATGAAGATGCGGCAGGATAAAAAGTAGAGATGGGTATATGGGTGGCCCATAAAGACGCCAAAGGTGAAATGGCTAGTTAGGGAGCTGATGGTCAAAGGACAACAGAGGTTGTTGAGAAGATGGTTGAGGTATGCTAAAAATCTCAGACCCATAGAAGAGGAAGGGATGGTTTACATCTATGAACCAGAAATTAGAGACATTCTCGGTGAGGGGAGTGATCAGAGATCGCTGAGGGATCTCATAAACTGCCAGGAGGGCAGTGGAAGGGTTCCAAATTTCCAGATGGGCCAGGGAACAAAAATGAGATCGGTTGATGATCTCAAGAACTGCCAGGAGGGCAGAGTAGAAGAAATTCCAGCTTTCCTAGAGGGAAGCAAGTTGAGGTCAGTTGAGGATCTCACAGACTGTCAGGTGGACAGCGAAGGAAGTTCACATTGCCAGGAGGGAAATGAAAGGAGATCACTACGGGATCTTGAAGACTGCCAGGAGGGCAGCAGAAGCATCGAAGACTGCCAGGTGGGCAGAGATGAGGATGCGAGACCATCTGGGGGTCTCATGGACTCAGAGAAGAGTTCAATTCAGTCCCTCAAGGGATCGGTTGATCTCATAGTCTGCCAGGGAAGCAACATAAACATCCCATATTGCCAGGTGGGCGGGGATGAGAAGATGAATTTGGATCAGCCAGAGGAGCTGACAGAGCAGGTGAGACTATCTGAGGGTCTCATAAATTCAGGGATGAAGTTAAATTAACAGATGCGGCTGATAGAGGAGGAAGATTAGGAGGGTATTCTGATGATTGGGGGAATTGAAATATTCCTACCATCTGCCCAGGAGGAGGCATAAAGTTGTATTGCAGGTGTAGCAACAGCAGCAGAACAATCACAAATGGTAATGACTGTTAAGGAGGAATTGGAGCAGGTGTGTGAAACCGCCCAAACACAAGCAGAAGCGGATGAAAAGGATGATGAGCATTCTGAGGAGTGTCTCAGCATATTCAGCTAGGGAGCTGAAAAGAAGGAAGCTGTAGCATTGGAGCTGACAGCCAAAGGAGAAGATGAAGAGAGTGAGCATTCCGAGGAATGGCTCAACGCATTCAGCATTGAAGCTGAAAAGACTGCAGCAGGGGAGTTTGCAATAGAAGACGAAGAAGATGGTGAGCATTCTGAGGAATGGCTCGATATTTTCAGCCAAGAAGCTGAAAAGACTGCAACATGGGAGGTTGCAAAAACAGAGAAAGAAGAAGCAGACATCATATGCTTTGCTAATCTGTGGGATCAGATGGAAGCCCTAGAGGAAAGGGTAAAAGTGCAGGGCATGCATATCCAACAGGTGAAGTTGGAAATAGATGAGGAAGGCGTGGGAGATCATGATGATCTACCCAATGACCAAAAATTTTTGCAACTAAGGAGACTGCAACAATAGAGCCATCCATTGGAGCAACTGGACCAAGAGATAGAGGATATCAGAAGGCTGATGTTGGGGTTAGCAAGAACTGCTAGTGAGGAGCATCTAGCCAGAAGCAAAGAGGCCGCAGCAGCAGTAGCGCAGCGGAAGCAGCAGCAGCAGCAGCAGAATGGAGCGGATGAGAAGCTCCAAAGACTTATTTGGGATACAGGAGGATTTCCAAACAGCCACAGGGGAAGCTCATGAGTAGGAGCTCATGATTTTTGCAGCTGTTGAGTATGATGCAGGAGCATCTCTCCACGCAGTCAGCCAGCCATCCAGCCACGTCAGCGTGCACGCATTCAGAGATGAAAGAGAGACGCAGCCTCATTTAAATTTGTAATGAATGTAATTTAAATACTTAGCCTGGTGAGCCAGGAAGCCTTGCCTTTAAGCAGGCGTTAGATAGGATTGGCTTTAATGCCAAGATAGGATGAGATCTAGTTCTAGATAGAAGACTAGACAGCCATTGAATGTAATTGAATAGGGTAGGTGAACCTGGAGGAATGAGCCCTCAGGTAAAAGAGAGTTTAAGATCTCATTTAGGAAAGAGGAGAAAGAAGGAAGAGTCGAGGAGATCTCGAGAACACCTTGTACAAACAGGCATTTGCCATTTTTAATATATACAGAAGCAATTTTTCCTGCATAGGTTCTGTCTTATACACATGTCTATGTGTGTTCGTTATATACTGTATTTGTGTGTTGTTATCATGCAATTGCAGGGAGTGTGTTTGATTTTAGGTTGAGGGTCTTTGAGGTTTCATGTCAGGAGGGCATGACAGAGTGTTGCAGACTCTGAATACCGGTGCATGAGTACACTTCTGAACTCTGAGGAGTCAGACAGAGACGTGCTGAGGCACAGGACTGAAATCAACAACTTAGGAAGAAGACCTGTGAGGTTGCTGAATACCTTGGAGGTAAGGCTGTGGATCTGAGACACAGTCGTAGGTAGGATCACTGAGGATTCTGTAGGAGCTCTGCCAAGTGGGCATTGAGCGCATGCACGAGGTGCCATGGAAGGAAATCTGTTGTGAGGGTTGAGAAGACCAGAATCACTGAGGATTTTGAGAAGCTCTGCCAGGAGGGAATTGAGCAAGTGCATAGGCGCACAAGGACCCATAACTGCTGAAGTTTCTGTGGAAGGAAAACACTCTGCCAAGAGGGCATAGAGATATTGTGCAGATGACACAAGGAGAAGGGAACTCATTGAGTTCTTCCATTTGAAGGAAGAGTCCAAGGGACGATCTTCACTGGGTTACTGAATACCCAGGAACTCAGCCAGAGGTCCCGTGAGTCGCAGGACAGCCAGGAGGGAATCCATTTTATTCTCCATCTGTAGGAGAAGGAGAGAAGATAAATTCCCTCAAGGGTTCTGAGCGTTCGAAGAATCTCAGGAGAAACCACATGATATATGCGAGAAGACTCTACAGGGGGTAGAGGTCGAATCTCCAAAGATAGAGGAGAATCTCAAGGGGCTTTGAAGAGAGCACAACAACGTTATATCAACGGCAAAGGAAATCTGGACCGTTGAATAGTCACGTTTAGGGGAGCGTCAGAAGGAGCGCATAGGAGAGGAGGACCGATAGCTGTCGGATCTCACCTAGAAATCCCGTCAGCCATAGATCTCGGAAAAGTTGCGTAGGGTTTTAAGCCCAAGGAGCAGAGGAAGATCCATAGATTCAGAGTTCGGGATATCGGAGGTTTGGTGTTCGTGACCTCTTGTGGAAGGGAATCACAATTCATGAAATCCCGAGAGAATCAGGGTCGTCGATCACAACAGAGATACGTGGCACAAGATTCCGGGAAGTCGGGATTCGGTATTTCGGGGTTCTCGCACACAACGGAATCGCAGCAGGAAAAATCGCGATTTCGCGAAACGCGATGGTCCCACAGTCACGCCATTCCAGGGGGGGACAGGTGTCGGTAGGTCAGCCCTGTAGGGAGACAATGACAGGTGGCATCGGCATATCGTGAGCTCGGGGGTTCGCGAGTTAGAGCCACAAAGATTTGTGTCAAAGTTTGCGAGGTCGTGAGAGGCGATATCTCGGCAACCATCGATTAGAGCATGGGCCACATCGCAATAAAGGAGGACAAGTGTCATCGGAAGTCAGGGATCGAAAATCCCAAAGGCGTCAGTTCCGCACATTTCGATTTCGCGAAGCCTAAATTTCCGATAGGGAATGGGCCATGGTCTCATGGACTGGAAGGTCACGTGGGAAAGGAGTAGTCGGAGGGGCTAAGGCTGTAGTGAGAGTGCCTTTGCAGATCAAGAATCGGGGATTCACGAGGTGAGTAAACTGTTATCTCGTATGTACCGATTTCCCTACAGAACAATCCCCAACAATAGGAAAGGAGCACGGGCAATAGTCATCGGGTTTCGGGGATTTTGAGACCCGAGTGCAGGACTCGAAATCTTGTGAGGTCCGATTCTCCGATAGGCAAAAGGAGATCATCAGGAGAGCATTCTATGGGTGTGGAAAGGTCTCGATAAGGGATTTGAGGAGCACTTTAGCTCTTCGGGCCTGGGGATAAAAAGGTTCTGGGTGTAGCAGACGTGCCTGGGTGGCGCGAGCTGCGTCATTTTTACTCCACCACCAGAAAATGTTGGTTGCGAAATATCGACCTATCGTGAGGGGGTCCCTTATTCCCAGAGCCCCCCTTGATTTAGGAGTAGAAATTTTGTCCCATGCTACAAGGGCCCATTTATTCTCCCTTTCCGCTCCTCCCCAAATAAACTTCCTTTGGACAGCTCTGATCTACTGCATGATATTTACTGGGGCTGATAGCACCAAGAAGAGGTAAAGGGGCATGACCATTAGGACATATTTTATGAGGAGAACCTTAGCCGAAAATGTCAGGAAATGATGAGTCCAACTGTTTAGGTTATCCTCAATCTTCAATAGGATCTCTCGCCAGACTAGGCTTTTGGGAGATTTTTCTAAGAGAGGAATTCCTAGGTAATTTGAAAGAAGGCCCAGACATTGGAATAAACAAATGTAGGAATTTTTCCTCTGGATTGAAATCAGAGTATTGAAGAAGAACACTTTATACTTTTCATCATTAATTTGCATCCCCGAAGCTGACATGAATAAGTTTAGGTTGCTTTTTAGGGCCCTTTCTTCCCTAAATGTGGTCCACCCATTAGGAGGGTATCGTCCGTTAATTGAAGGTGAGAGAGGGGTTCATAGGAGAGGGTAATATGAAGGCCTTTTAGGGCCCCTTCTTCTGGGGACCTCTTGAAATATCTTCCCAATCCTTCTGCAATAATTATGAACAAAAACGGGGACAAAGGGTCCCCGGACCTGATTTCTATGGAGGCTTTGAAGGTATAAGAACGGGACCCATTAAAAAATATAGCAAAGAAATTCATGGATATCAGGGAATATACCCAGGATATCCATTCTCGGTCAAAGAAACATTATTTCATAATTTCACGAAGGAAATCAAAATTTATCCTATCATAGGATTTTTATAAGTCCAACTGTATCAACATCCCTGAATGAATGCTTGTCTTAAGAGAATGGATTAATTCATGGGCCCGGGGCCTTTCCTAATGGCATAGCCCTGAACACCTATTCTACTTATTCTATGGTTAACTGACACATTAAACTACTATTTTTCTCTATAGATTTTAGGTTGGGAATCGAGTTGGTGATTATTCGAGTTGTCTCCCTTCTATCCCTGTTTGTTTCTGAAAGTAAATTCCTGTAATGATTCACTATCTCTTTTCCTATGTCCCTATGTTTTTCCACCATCATTATGTATTACTTTTGCAGGGCTACTATAAGGATATGGCATCTTCACTAGAGGAGATATTTGTGGAAGAACTTGGTGTTTTTGTCTCCCTACTATAACCATTGAACCCGATATTTCTGTCTAATCAAAATCTTTTCCTGGATATCTCTTTCTGTGATCTCCTATTGAAGTTGGGATTCCTCCAATTGGAATTGTTGGGACAACCCTTAGAGGATTATTTTTTGTTGGAGATCCTTCATTTTCCCCTCGATTTTTCTCCTTTCCTCCTGGATGTTGTCGAAGACCTCTTTACTCAATTTTTTAATACAAGCCTTGGTGTATTTCAACCTTTGTTGGAATTTATACATTTGGGTGCCATGGAGGTTTGGTTGGTTGTTTCACCACATAGACATCATTGGTAGAAAGTCTAGGCTTCGCGTCCAAAAAATTTCAAATCTTAAAGGCTTTAGTCTATGGGTTGATTTAGACTCCCAACTTACTAGGATCAACTAGTGGTACGATTCTTGGTAAGGAAGAATTTCAGCCATTTTGACATATATGCTATCTATTTTGACATTAAATTGTCAACCCAGGGCTTGTAATCTTCGAGGCGCTAGCACTGTATGTGCAGGTCTAGAGCTCTAATCTAGCCTAGTCTAGCCTAATCTAATCTAATGTCGGAAACACACTCAGATAATAAATAGATTGAGTAAAATTTGAGTTGTAACACAGTACCTGTGAAGATAAAAAGGAAACTAATTTCTTGTATATTCCTATCACTTCATTCTTTAATTAAAGAAAGACTATAAATTCAACATAAAACATGTAATTGATCATTTTGTTTTAAGAAAGACTACAAATGAATTAATATATACATGAAAAGTGACCATTTGAAACTACTACAAACTGTACTCTAAAATAACTCTTAAGAGAGCAACATAATCAACATTAAGAATTTGTACTCTAAAATAACTATAAAAGGATAACATTAAAATTCACAATTACTTCTAGAAAAGATAGCATTAAAATCCACAACTAATTCTATAGTGGAAAAGACAAATATAAGAATTGAAAATCCCTGATCATTTTTTGAGGTGAAACCCTAGTGCTCCGTAATGATTCCTCTGCGGCCCTCTGCATGTTTTGACCCACCTTTTGTTGTACCTATTACATGATTCGCGTCAGTACAAAAAGATGCCCTGCGACTGAGAATAAAAGATGACTCCAGAGGGGGGGGGAAACCCACCTCGTACAACAATGTAACAACCAACGACAGAGAGGGAACACGAGACAAGCGGTCCACCATTAAGCCGCCATCGTACCTAAGAGAGAAGCTCCTAACCAGAGAATAGGGACTCAGAAGAGAAATGGATGTGGAGACAAGCACGTCTCATCAAAAGACATCTCATTGATGGGAACCTAGAAAATGCATTCCCCAGTCGAAAACCCCCCCCAGATATCTCATTAGCTCAATAAGGTAGGTGAGCACACCCAGTTCATGAGATAGCATGCCTTAATCGACAAGTTCTTGGGGCTATGGCCTTCAAAGCATGATTTTAAATGATGGATTAAATATTGGTGGAACCCTAAAGGAGACTACAAGGTTTATCTCAGCTCCAAAGGCTTCTTCACGACTATCCTTTACAATCCCGAAGACAAGGAAAAAATCTTTGACAATGGGCCATAATTCTACAACTCGATAGGCCTAATCTTGCGATTCTGGATAGATTGCTTCAACCCAAAAAAGGAGGACTTTATGATGGCTCTAGTCTCGATCAGGCTCTACTCCTTGCCATAGGAGTTCTAGCTGGAAGATATGCTTATGGGAATAGGCAATATTGTGGGATGATATCTCAAATCGTCGGAAGCCACAAAACAAATAAAATATACCTCCTATGCCAGGCTCTGTGTATACATGGACATCTCAAAAGAATTACTAGGTTCGGTAACCATGGAATATCAGGATTAGGATTGGAACCAAACAATCGACTATGAACACATCCCCTTTCGATGCAGAAAATGCCATGACCATGGCCACCTCTTTCGAGATATACCCCTGAATTCCTAAGCCCCCAAAGAAGGAGAGAACAAACAAAAATACTTCTTGACCATGGTCACAGGCTGAGAAAGGAACCCACCAAGGAAGCATAATCTAGACAACTCTCCAAAGATAGCCACTAAAAACTCCTATGATATTGTGAATCAGCTACAGGAAGATGAAGATATCCAAGACCCCCACAAAGTGAAAATCCAAGAGAAAGGAAAAGGCCAAGTTGTGCACATAGCCACACAAAGAAAAGAATATCACCAAGAAGATAAAGTGGGGAAAAATGGGGACACCCTGATGCAGCTGGACGAACAAGATCTCGCGAACAAAGATCTTGAAAAATTAGAGGAAGCCCTTAATCATAAATATTTGCAAACCATCCGTATAGAGAAACTTAGAAAAGTTCATAAAGTTTTCTTAGATTCCATAGTCGGATCCACAACGCGGCTGGGCATAACCATAGATCCAAGCATAGACTCAAAGAACGCTCCACATGAAAAAAAAAGAGGTGGATGCAAATATGCCCAACAACTCATCAAAGAGGTAGGAAATTTCATGCTCAACTCAGGCCACATCCATAGGCTCTCGGAGGGTTACCTCCACCCACCTCCATAATCATCATGATGAAGATCATAGCCTGGAATATCAGAGGACTCAATGGAAGATCCAAGCAAAGGATTCTCCGAGACTGTATCATTGCAGAAAATCTAGATGTTCTCCTGATACAGGAGAAAAAATGTGCTGGATAAGAAGCATAAACTATCTTCCACCATTGTTGGAGAGGGTGTGACTCCCTCCACACATACTCCTCTAGCACGTCAAGAAGATTAGAAATTTTATGGAACCCCACTACTATCACAATGGATAGGCCCTTCTCTACTATAGGTACACTCATGTCACACTTCACAGTCATAGGGTCGACCAAGGAAGGGGAAATCACAAATGTCTATGGACCTCAGATCTCACAGTATGAAGAGAACTTCCTAAAGAGGATAAATCACATCAGAACGCTATTGAGCACGCCCAACTGGGTGTTGGGAGGAGACTTCAATATGATCCTGACTTTGGAGGAGAAAACCGACGGAACTAAATTCCTAGAGAAAGACAGTGGTAAGTTCATAACCCTCATTGACCATCTTAATCTAGTAGATATAGAAGCCCGAAATGGCATCTTCACCTGGTCCAATCGAAGATTTGGGCATCAACAGGTTGCTTTCCGGCTAGATTTCTTCCTTGTAGCGGAAGCCCTACTGGTGGAGGACCTTGCCATAGAGACCTACATTCTTCCAAGAGAAAGCTCGGACCACTGGACCATCTCACTTTGCCTGGATATAGGAGTGACACCAAAATTCAAACCTTTCAGATTTGAGAAATTACAGCTCTCCCACCTTGACTTTCATTGTCTAGCAAAGCCTTGGTGGACCCATGCAGAAATAGAGCATGACACTTGCATGAAAAAATTTCAGCAGTGCCTCAAAAACTTCAAGCAACAACTGAAGCTTTGGAATAAAACCACCTTTGGGAACATATTTCAATGCATGCAGGAAATTGAAAACAGATTGGAAGCTCTGCAAAAAAACTTCATCTCAGGAATTAGGACCACAAAATTAATTAAGGAAGAAAAGGAGCTTCAAGAGGAATTAGAAGAACAAAAAAATCCAGAAGAAATCCTTTGGCATCAGAAATCCAGGGTTCAATGGCTCAAATAGGGCAAGAGGAACACCAATTCCTTCCACAGAGAAATGGTGCATAACAGATACATAAATAGGATAACTCAGTTGGAGGATGCTCAAGGTAACCCCATACAAGAGAACATGAAAATTGTCGAGGAACTAACCACCTACTACAAAGAACTTCTAACAGAAACCAATGATGACAGGGAGGCAACAATTGATAAAATAAAAAAGCACATACCCTTGCTGGTAACTCAGGAGAATAATGAAGCCTTAATAAGGCCCATCACCCAAGAAGAAGTGTACCATGCAGTCAAAGAAATTCCCCCATGGAAAGTGTTAGGTCTAGATGGCTTCACCACGAACTTCTTTCATCACTGTTGGGACTTGATCAAGGAAGAGGTTTGGCAGGTTGTGGAGGAGTCTAGAACCTCAAGCCAAGTCCTCTCTGCCCTCAATGCCACTTTCCTCACCCTCATCCAAAAAGAGGAGAGAGCCACTTATCCCAAGCAGTACAAACTGATTTCCCTATGCAACGTCATCTACAAAATCATCACTAAGGTGTTAGCCACACATATCAAGCCAATCCTACATTTTTCCATCTCCAAAGAACAAGCCAGATATGTGGAAGGTAGACAAATTATGGACAGTGTCATCCTTGCTCACGAGGTAACTCACTCGCTGAAAACGACCAAGATCCCAGGTATGCTCATCAAAATTGACCTTTCAAAAGATTTCAATAGAATTAGTTGGCAATACAACTTCTCCATTATAGAATCCTTTGGCTTCGACAGATAATGGGTGAAATGGATCTTAAATCTCACCTCTTCAACCTTTTTTTCCATACTAGTCAATGGAGTGCCCTCACAACCCTTCTCCCTTACCAGATGAATCCGTTAAGGAGACCCCCTCCCTCCCTTCCTCTTGATTTTAATGGCGGAAGGCCTGGGATGCTACCTCAAGGCCGCAGTCCTAGAAGGCTCCATCAAAGGCCTCACCCTGCACAACATTCAACCAACCCCATCGCACAACCAATTTGTTGAAGACACCCTCCTTTTTAACACCCATACATCTCAAGAAGCCACCAAAATCAACTCCATTCTCACTGACTTTGCGGAGGCGTCAGGTGTGTCCCTCAACCTTGATAAATCTAAACTCTACTTCTTCAACACCTTGGTTGTTGTACAAAATCATATATCCCGCCTCCTAAGCATACCCAAGAGTTCCCTTCCATCCAATTATCTTGGCATACCCCTCACAGGGGCACATGGACACTCCATCTCCTGGGATAGTCTGCTTCTCTCCATTTTCAACAGGCTCAACACCTAAACCTTCAGACCTCTTAATATTGTTGCTAGAGTGTTTCTCCTCAAGTCAATCTTGCAAGCCTTGCCAACTTACCTGTTCACATCTCTCACAGTGCCTAAATCGGTTATTCAAGCCATCAGGAGCATACAACGCAACTTCTTATGGCATGGACACCAACCTGACAAGAAGTAGGATTTAGTGGGCTGGGATAAGCTTTGCAAACCTAAAGCTTTGGTGGGATTAGGACATTGTGGCCCTGGAAAACTCAATCAAGTTATGGGAGCTAAATTATGGTGGCAATGGCTTAAGCACCCTACAAAAATCTGGGCACAAATATGGAAACAAAATTATGCCCTAACCACCCAATAAGACCAGCTAATCAAATTCAACGACCAAATTCAGGGATCTAATATTTGGAACACATCTTGGCACAACAAACATTTAGTTCAGAAATATGCTTTTTTGGAAATCAGGAACGGGGAAAATGCATTGTTCTGGCAAGATTCATGGCAACAACAAGCGCCTCTAGCCACGCTGGAAGAACTTAAGCCCCTATGGAATGCACTGCAACCTGACATCTTTATATGGGTCAATAATATTTGGAGAATGTCTGATGGGAACCTGCCATGGTGTAACTGGAAGACAGAACACTCGGAACTACACCTCTCAAGGGAAACGGATATCCAAGCTTGGTGAGCCTATGCAAACAATAGGAAAATCCCTAATCGGGTAGGCCTGAATATTCTCAGATTGGGGCACTCTGCTGCAGGCAATGTTTCGGTCAAAGAGGCCTACTACTTGCAGGGAAATTATCAGGACCATGTTAAGGAGAGTATCTAGGGAAAATCTGGAATTCCTCAGTTTGGCCTAAATTTTGCATCTTCTTATGGCTCACAGTTCAAAACTGGATCCTCACTTGGGAAAATCTTAAAAACAGTGGTTTCATAGGCCCATCAATCTTCTCCCTTTATCAACAACAAGAGGAAACAATGGAACACCTTTTTAACAATTGTCACTATAGCCAGTCGATATGGGATCTGGGGCCTCAAATAATGCATCATTCCAATTGAAACATAAACAACATCAGAGACACTATAGAGAATTGGGATTCTCTCTCCTATCAGAACCCAATTATGTCTCGCATCTAAAAGCTCCTTCTGGGCTTCACCCTCTATAAAATTTGGAAGGAAAGAAATAAAATGATCTTCCATTCGAAGGATTCACCCCCCACCTCCACTTGGGAAAGAGTCATGAAGTGAATCCAAGAAATGATCAGAAGCAAATAATGGACACCCGAGGACCTAAAGTGTAGTCGAGGGGAACGATCCATCCTTCAAACATTGCACCTCAACCTAGCCGACATGCCCACTACAATAGTCACTAGCTTCCACAATAGTAGCCCAAACACCTGGACCCCCCCACCAATTAGATTCATAAAGATAAATTTCCATGGGGAATCAAAAGGAAATCGAGGTCTAGCGGGCTTTGGGGCAATCCTCAAAAACTCAAATGGAGAAACACTCCACCTAGTAGCAGGATTTATGGGAAACAACACAAACAATGTTGCTAAGCTATGGATCCTCCTAAGAGGAATCAAGGTTGCAATAGACAATCATTACAATAAGATCATTGCGGAGGGGGATTCCCAAATCATCATCCAACTCATAACAAAAATTCTTCATGGAGAACACCCACTGGAAATCTCACCCAGTTGGAGACTCTCAAGACTCTTGGAGGATTCTGGCTCCCTCATATGGCCTAGCCTTACCATCATCCCCTCTCACATGAAAAGAGACGCAAAAAATGTAGCAAATTTCCTGGAAAATGAAGGTGTGGCTACCATGATCGAACAGATCCACTGGAAAGCCCAAACATCACCTCACACTGATATCTCAGACCATTTCCAAGACTTAGCCAAAATGGAATTCCCAAACCCGGATGGGGGGACAAGCAACACATCACTTCCACGTCGAATGGGACTAGGCCATGCCATAAATAAGGCAGGTCGGCTCCCATCCCCTCTTTATTAAGTATGGGAGCCAACCTTAACCACCAACCTCATCCCATGGGACCGCTCCCTCCCATGAACAGACCGACGACAAAGATAGTAAATGTTGGGGGAGCGATAATGGAACCTTTCCTGTATCTCCCCCTTGTTATCATCCAGACATGCCTCAACTCTCTCCATTTGGCCTTTGGTTCGCACTAGGCTAGTAATTTTGTGCTCTGGTGTGGCCACTGGAACACCCCCTGCAATTTAGCCATTCAAATTTCCATTTCGATGCCAAGGGAGAGGGGAAAGCCATGTCACAACCCTGCCTGGTACACCTTAGCAGCCAGACAGAAGCGATAGCAGAGGCTGGAGAGAGCGCTCTCCATGGCCCTCACTCAGAGAGTTCAGACAACTCACAGGGAAGGGATGGCTTGGTCGCCTCCAATGGCGTATGTGGAGGAGGTCATCCCAGAGGAACCCATACAGATGCCTCTGGAGCCTCTTCTTTTCACTGTGCCAGAATATTGGCAGCCTCCCAGCAGCTTCCCAGAGGAAGACATTCAGGCAGTCATTGTGGCACACCAATCAACCAACACCATGGAGGCACAATTGGAGGAGTTCCACATCTTCTACATCGAGGAGGAGTTCCCGGAGGAGAACCTCCATATGACCTTTCAGGATGCTACACTCTCAGTTGGCTACAATTCTTCCAGAGCCACTGATCGAGACAAGGATCCTGGGAAGAAGGTAGGAGAACAGGGACAGAGCGCGACAGTGGAACAACAGGATGAAGTGACAACAAGTGAGGCTATGGAGGCTGAGGTGGGTGACACGTCGAAGGAGGGTGGCTAGGTCCTTGTGCCACCTCCCATCTCGATTGTGCTGGAACAACAGTGTGTCGAACTTCTTCCACTCGAAACAATTAGACTTGGTGTTTGACCTAAGAAGCCAAATGGAAGACCAGGTCTACCAAGGCACACTCATGATCCAACGCATAGACATATTGTATGGGGATTTATCCAATGCACCAACAGAGAAAATATGTATGACTTATGCGCACCCTTATGCTCTACCTACTTGGAATGGATCGCACGATGAAGACCTCGACATGGCCACCTCTGGGATCAACGAGTAATTGCTTAGGGTCATGGTTATGGTGAGATGTTGAGGCTTTGATGAGGGGTTCAGTCAACTCAGACTCTTTACTGTTTAATCTAGTTTCAATTTCTGTCTTCATGGTTAATGTACAGACTATAGGCCGTCACCTGTCCTGGTTTCCTACGGGCAGGGCAGATGGCAGACCACCTCTTTTGGACATGGATATCCAAGGCTGCTAATTGTTCCACTTTTCGCTAATTTGGTGGAACAACTGGCAGCCTAAGGACAAATGATTCTTTTTGCTTATGATATAATAGGATCTACCCACTTTTTTACTTAATAAATAAATAAATATTATATAAAAATTGAATTATCATATTGCATTTTTTATATTTTTTAACTATATTATGAATTATTAGTATTTAATTAATTAAAAAAATAGTATGAATTATTAATATTTAATTAGTTAAAAAAAAACTAGTACAGTGGATATAAATATTAATAAGAAATAAAAAAATAATGTTTACACATAGGACATGTGTTTTTAGCATAGTTTCACTGAAATCACTCATACATTTCCAACATCTTTGAAACTAGTTCCCTACGTTCTAGGATCTTGGGAACTTGTTGGGAACCTCTCTAATTGGTTGGGAAATATTTTGGGAACTCGAGAGCTTTTTCGGAGCTTCAACATCAAATAAATGAGAGCTTGGAACCAGTTTCCTAAAGGAAGAGCTTTAAATTAGAATTATATTAAATTAAAATGTAAATATATTTATTCCATTATTACAAATAGATAATGTTTTACAAATATTTTCATTATATTTATTCAAAATATCACTATAAAACTAAGACTAAACTACAAGTAAATATTATTTCAAAAATTAGTTAAGTAACAAAACTTAATAATACTCACTTTGTAGTTGTGGATATGAAAAACTTTTAATACATGTATGTTTTCCTTCAAGCCCAAACTAAGCATGAAAGTGGAATAAATCAATACCATATCCACCACAAGCATTTGCTCCACTTTGTAGTTGATATCAACCAACCATATCACTGACTTTTATTGTATTTTCATATTAGAAGAGTAGTATTGTTTTGTTTTTTCCAATAAAAAAAGAATAATGCTTCAAATTTTCAAAGATGTTTAAAGTTTATATATGTAATGTTTAATTTTAAAAAGATGTTAAAATTGTATATATTTATTTTCAATTTTGTTTCTCGTTTTCTAATAGAATATTTATGGATATTAAAATTTCAATGTTGTGTTAAATATATTCATATAATTATTAGAAAAAATTAAATTAGTAATTTTAATATTGTAGTTGTTGCAATAGGAGAAACATTGTTCTTTATTGACTTTCAATTTTATTGAAATAAGATTTAAAATGTATCAATTTCTCTATACATTGTAATCTAAAGTATCATTGTAATCTAAAATACTTTTTTAATTTTTTTAATATATATTATTAAGGCTCCCAAATTCAATTTTCCTGTAAATTTGGGGGAAACTTCTATTAGTTCCGCCAAACACTCATATCCACATTCCCAAAATTCCCACGTTTCAGAAATTGGTGCAACATTAATTTTTAGTTGCAAAAAATATTTAAAATAAATTTAAGAAAAAAACTAAATTCAAACTAATTTTTTTAATTAAAAATTTACATTTGTTTTGTGATAAATGTTTTATCATTATAATTTAAAATATAAAAAATATATGAAATTTTGATAATTTTTTTAAATTAAAAAACCATATTATTCTATTAAAAAAATATAAAAATAAAATTATATTAAAATCTATATTTTTTAATAAAAATAAATAAATTAAAAAACCAGATGATTGTTGCCATATTTTTCTTATGAAGAAGCCCACGAGCAATGTTATACATTGACATCTTTCCTACATTGGAGATTATTTAAAAAAAAAAAATTCAAATCTCACGCAAAAAGATTCCTTTACGAACTAAAGGGGTGATAGGTTCACCACTTCTGTAGAGTTTACATCATAAAATAATAAATAATACGGGCAAAAGATGCTCGTACCAAATATTTTCTCACAGTGGTCTTTTCAAAATTATTGATCTGAAACGACCTCTATCAAAAACCAATCCCGTAATATTTATTCGCAATTCCATAAGCCACTTATGTTTTGGACAAATTTCAATTCTCAAAGTCAATCCATCACTTAAAAAACAGCATATCCTTTAAGGGGGCTAATGGGGCTAATGGGAATGTCCAAGCATCTAATTTGTCAAAATCACCTTGGGTGCACCAATTATAGCTAGCTGGATTTCTTGGGTGTTTTTCCCAACTACAATGAGTTTTGACCTTGGGTTGCCCTACAAACGAAACCCTTCTAAACCAATCAAGCTAGTGGGATTTGACATATTAATGTTGTTAATAGGAATCATACAGATATTGAAATTGAAATGATTTTATTTGAAATTGGTTCACTATTTTGATGATGACCTTTTCCAAAAACTTTCTAATTGGTGAAAACTTTATATATATTCTAGGGTAAATTCTATAATTAAATGTATGATATTTAAGTTACGATTTTATTTTAAAAACAAGAATAAGATAATATGTTTTGGTCTTGTATATTGTGGTGGATAAAATTTTTAATATTAATATACTAATTATTTGACTAATCTAAATAAATATAAATATTTTCAGAATTTTAATATTTATATATACTTATAACTGTGTATATTATGATATTAATTATTAATATGATAATGATATATATATATATATATATATATATATATATATATATATAT